>JAHDVE020002788.1:0-17133 GCA_022606495.2 Halesus radiatus
GTGTTAATAAAATAAAAGTGGTCTACAACAAATTGTTTTTTATTGTAAAAAGATATCAGTCGCATCTGGGATTCGAACCCAAGACCTCTGTCTTTCCGGGACAACCGCTTTAACAACTTTTCTGCTAAGACCAGTTCAATTTATGTCATCTTCATCGATATCATATTTCAAATTCAAGACTTTGTCATTATCATCGTCTATTTTTTAATATTTTTAAATCTATCTATACGTTATTTTCAGAATTTAAGCCCACAAGTCCAAGAGGTAAATGACTACCGGTCCGAGAAATATCTTGATTTTCCACTCATCAACGGCCCATTCCTTCACACTCCTTCCGATACACCATCCCCCGTCCTCCCCCCTCCCTCGAATCTTTAATTTCCACTGAACAAGTGTCTTGCCAACTACGACCTCCACTTTTCCTCCCGGAAACCTTCAAGCCCATCCCTCCCCATGCCTCTAGCGCCGAAGAACGTGGCAGATTTGACAAAAGGCAGCCATAGGTGTGTATTATTTATAAATTCTAGTCGTTCATAAATAGGATAGGGTGCTTCCACAGCCGTTATGCCCACATTATTCGTAGGTGGGACCTTAAAGAGCTGGTGGTGTATATATACGAGGCGATTCCACCGAACCGTTCCGCGGACCTTCAAACATGTGCCCAACGAATGATCACTCCATTCATTCCCCACAGGAATTGATGGGGTCCACAGAGCGACTCCTGACGCCCTAGACTGGTTCCCAGACCAAGATGTCCCCCCGACCCCCCATTACACTAATGGAGAAGGTGGGTATGTATTGATTTTTAGAACCTTATGAATGTTTATTGGTTTGCTGATATTCGAGTACGGTGGTTCAGGAATATTACCATTTTTGTACGTGAAAAATATTACCGAAAGCGACGTTGTGAGGCATGTAAGGAGTTTTCTTAAGGCGGGCCATGAAGAGATCCGAATTACACAAGAAAGGAATGACTTAGGCTGGTGACTTCTCATAAAGCTGACACCAACTGGGCGCAGGTGTTGGCTGGGTTTCTCGCGGGCGCGGGGATCCTCCGAAGTTGTTATGCTGGAGTTTGTCAACCTTCCTCACTACACAGATAAACTTATGTTTTACTGTAAAACTAGCCACGAAGACTAGTTTGTACGCCTAAGTTTGATGACCCGCTGGTTTACATAGCTAACCAATAAAAAGGCGTTTAATCAAACATAATATTTGTATTCATTTATAATGGTATCCTCACCACAAAGTGATTGCTTCATGTGAAGCTTTATTAAATATTAAACATTATTTACTACAGTAATAATAATGATTAAAAAAAAAATATTAAAAAACCTTCGTAACTTTTTTCCACTTATTTATTTTCGACCGGACCGGTTTCACACTATTACGGCATCGTCAGACTGGCACAATGAATACTAAATCTATGGTACATATAGCATCGATGTAGGGAGTGAGTTCTTCTACTTTCTAATATTGTTTTTATTTATGACTTGAAATTTGTTTCATTGCTGACGGTACTCTTTACTATTATGTTTAAAACTACTTTCGGGTTAGTTTATTACCCTCTGGAAGACGGATTACATTGTGTTTATTTACTGAATATATAGGTTTATTTTATTATATAAAGTCATTCATGTCAGCTTTTATTTGAACAGATGGTTTTTTCTATTTTTGTTATTTCCCTGTGATTTCCGTCTTGTTTGATAAGATGAATTTTATAGCAGTTTTTGTCCTATAGTTAAATGAACTACGGGTAACCAGGTACATTTTTGTCGGGTCTTTAAAATATTTTATTATGTTATAATAGGTACACATCACGGTAATATCCTTCTTAGAGTTCGCCTTGGATGTCTGCGACAAAATTCCCAGTTACATTTTACCCTGGTATTTTATATGTGCTTCCTATTTACATTCATGGTTATATACTATTAACGAATATAAGTAATATTCAATTTATTTTTTATAACTTATTGAAGTTTGTAAACCTCATTGTAATATTTTAATCATTGAAGAAGATAATATTAACACATCCCAAATGAACCACGAAACCGAAAAAACAACAGAAATTAAAAAGATTTCAGTCAGTAATATTAATAAATCTTGAACATGAAGTATGATATCGGTGTAAATGACGTAAATTGTACTGGTCTCATTAGCTAAGTTGGTTAAGCGGTTTCCCCCGGATAGGTAGAGGTCCTGGGTTCGAGTCCCAGATGCGACTGAAATCTTTTTAATTTCTGTTGTTTTTTCGGTTTCGTGGTTCATTTGGGATGTGTTAATATTATCTTCTTCAATGATTAGAATATAAGTAAGGTTACAGTTACCCCTTTTCTCTAATTGATTATGCATTACGTACTTTTCTTCTACTTTGCTTATTAGTCGATTAATATCTAATGATTCTAATTTATCAAATTTTTTACCCTTATTGCACACATGTAATATTGTAAAATCTGTGTCTATGAAATGAATGGTGATTGTCTATTAGATGGTTAGCTACGTTCGACGGGTATTTTTTATTGTTTACCCAGCTAGAAAAGTGTTCTCTTATCCTGGTGTAAAAGGCTCGGCCTCACTCTTTTTTTAATAAAAAAAAAATAATTCTGGAATTCCACCATGAATTGACAGTATCAAAATTAGAGATAATAATGATGTTTTATTTTCTTCTTTTTTTAAACAAAATAACAAATAATGATATCCTCACTGCGATTTCCCGTGCTGAGGATTTCATTTACAAAATATTAAATTGATGTGCTTGATGAAAAAATAAAAATAATTCTAAGTTGAAGTGTTTTAAGTGTAGTCGAGTGGTTTCGATGAGAGTGTATTTGGTGTTAATGTATTTTCTATTTCAGATCTCCCTTTGTAACGTATCCAGTGTTTTATTTGTTTTTTTAAATTTATTTGGTTATTGTGATTTTTAGAATAGTGGGATTGTGTTGTGGAATTTAGTACCATAGTATAGATTTTTTTTTGTCCAAATGTTGTATTTGTGGTTCCATGTTTTTTGTGTTTTTAACTCTGAGATCTAGTGTTTCTAGTATGTGTGATTGTTGTTTTTTCTTGTTTTTTGTATTAATGAATGTAAAGTAGTATTATTTTAGAGTATAATTGTTTTATTAACATCATGTCAAGTTCGTTAAAGATTTCGTCAGTGCTAGTTCTTACAGGGACTTTAAGTATAATTTTCATGAGAGCTTTTTGTGTTGTAATGAGTAAATTAAGAATATTATCACTAGCCCTGCCCCATCCTATAATACCATATTCTAATAGTGATTGGCAGAGAGCCATGTAGATCTTTATCAAATCTTTTGAACTGAGGACATTCTTGATTGTTTTAAAAAAGTAAGTAAATTATTTTGTATTTTTGTTATTTTAATAAGTAATGTGGTCAGCCCACTTTAAATTTTGATCAATTTTCACGCCTAGATGTGGTTAACATTTTCCAATGATAGACAATTTGCTATGAATTTTCTAGTTATGGTTTGTTTCTGAATTTTTAGTATTGTTTATTTTAAAATTGGTGAATTTGGTTTTATTAGCATTAAGTGTGAGTGAGTGATAGTCTAGACATGTTTTGATTCTTTTTAGAGTGACGTCTGCTTTCTTGAATGTTTCTGACCAATTTTTCCCATTTAATAGAATAACAGTATCATCTACAAAAATCTTCTTCAAACTAACTATTAACTAATAAATGTTTCGTTCCTATCGCAGAACTCTCCCAACCAGAGGTGTGAATTCCAATACATAAGACCCATATGAGTTCGTGCCCAGCGACTAAACTCCCATGGGATTCATAGATAAATGCTGGAAACACTCGCTGGACAAACGAGATTACATGGCATGCCCAGCTGTCTTCCGATGTTTATTGCAAGATACACAGATTGAGTGGTCTACTATATAGGACCCAAGAAGATGGACACAATAGCGCACATAAGTGAAGTGATAGACACAGCCTCATAAGTGATGTGAAAATGAAGGACACAATGTGCCTCATTGGATTCATAGGATAAGTGAGAAAAATAGACACCATTGTAGCATTTATTATTGTATTATTTCATTAACTCATTAGCCATATATTGGATGTAAAAAGGGTGGACACAATTAGCCTCGCAGGGAAAGATATCAAAGTGATGTGCACATTAAGATAATTATAATGATGAATATTTATTGATTGTTTTAAAATAGTACATAGATCTATTTCAACAGACGTTATTCAATAATAATAACACTTATTTATGATATTCAGCTAGTTACATATATTTTGCCAATTCGTCAAATATCATGACAGCTCCATGCAAAAGAAAAGATTAGCGATTATTTTCAAGGGATAAATAATATATATTTCATATGTTACTTTTAAGATAATAGTTTAGAGACAGCTTTAATTATTTCTAGCAGCATTATTGTTTTATTTATACATAATATTTTCAAGTAAACTTTGTGCTTAAAACACGATAATTAGTGCATAGACCCTTCCAATTTGTCACCAAAGATATGATTTCAGAAATCCAAGTCATTCAGAATAAATTCCCATGAAATATATTTAGTTTGCCATGAGACACACACGTCAAAGACATACAGAAACTCCCAAATACTTCCGTTCAACACCATTCCCACCAATGAAATTACAAATACTATATTGCATGTAATTCAACACTCGGCACATACTAACACCACACTCAAGTAAAATCACGACGTACACCAACGCAACACAAGAAACCACAACAAACTACATATTCCAAAAATACAGTCAACAAAATATGGACTAAAATCTTTAGAATATATAGCTTACACACAATACAATAAATTACCCGACGATATTAAAAATGGAAGCCAATGTAAAAGGTCTCAAACTAAGATGCTTAAACTCTTTTATTTGAAAGAATACCTTAAGGATTAATGATTTGATGTGTCTCTGTAATAAGTATAACTACTCGTATATAATGTACCAGTGATGTGTTTCTTTATAATATAAGTGTCTCTGTACACTTATATTATAATGTACCAGTGATATGTCTTTATTACAAATGCAAATTATGTGTTGTAAATGTTGTTGATGTACTGCGAATGTTAATTATGTATCTTAAATATTAAGTATGTTTGTTTTTAAACACTGTACTGCAGGTTCTGCGTGTGATCCCACAATGAGTTTCTTAACTCTTGGGAATACAATGCATGATGCATTTTATACTTTTTAATATATGTATATATATTTTTTTAAACTTTGTATTAATATCTAGGTATTTTATTAATATTACTGAAATGTATTTTTTCCTATAGCTGGCAGTATATACGAGTATAATATTATTGTTCTGTAATTTTCTACTTCAGCGTATTTCGCACCTGTATACGAGTATACTGGTCTATTAATTATCATCTAAGCTCACTTGAAATAACTGTTTACGACAAGATTTTATTAATGGGTTTATGACCGGACTTAATATAGTAATATGTTTTATATTATCAAACATCCGAGTATTGTCAATCCCTGTCCACTTAGAATTATTCAGTTTGCTGAAAAGCTGAACACTTTGAAATCGCAATTTGGTATGCGCGTTCGAGCTAATGCTCTCAGAGAAGCATTCGGCGAATCTATTTACAATGTTATCCTCTGTTAGTCAGTTTGCCCGTTATAATTTAACAGAATATACTACAACTACAAAATGCACTTGAGAATATACCTCTAGTCAAATATTCAATGTAGATGAGACTGATTTATTTTGGAAGAAGATGCCTAATCGTACATTCTTATCAAAGTACGAATCAGTTGCCCCTGGTCATAAACCTTCTAAAAACCGATTGACATTACTTCTTGGTGGAAATTTAGCTGGTGATTTAAAATTGAAGCCAATGTTAGTTTATCAAGCAGAAAATCCTAGAGCATCGAAAGGGAATGATAAAGAATCGCTTGCAGTCATTTGTAAATCCAATAAAAAAGCCTGGGTTACTGCTTTAATATTTAAAGATAGGTTCACTTCACATTTCGTACCAGGAGTAAAACATTATTGTGAAGTTAATAATTTACCATTTAAAGCATTATTAATCTTAGATAATGCTCCAGGACACCCAAAATCTCTACAAAATTTATACCCAGAAATCAATGTTGTGTTTCTTCCCTCCAATACTACGTGTCTCATACAACCCATGGACCAAACGGTGATAGCTACGTTTAAACGATATTATATGCGGTCTATAATGAATCAGGCCATCAAGGCAACTGACATGGAAGGTGAACCCACATTAAAAGATTTCTGGAAGAATTATAACATATGGAACGCAATTAACAATATTGGGGACACATGGGCTGAAATAAAAGAGTCAACAATGGAAGGTTCATGGAATCAACTATGCCCACAAATTATGAGTGATTTCATAAATTTTGATGAAAATCCAGAAACCATCACACTTGAAATAGTTCACCTAATGAACGAACTAAACCTAGATGTTAACAGTGAAGATATTAACGAGATGATTGAATCTCATTCTGAACCTTTGACTAATGAATTTCTAATTGACCGACAAGATATACGAGTATATAGTAATAATAATATAATAATAATATCTTTATTGTAATTAAAACAAGAGAACGAAAATTGTATACAAATTGAAAGTGAGGAAGAAGAACCAGAAGAAATCATCAAGACCTTAACAATAAAAAACATGAAAGAAGCTTTTACGCATCTCGAGACATTTTTGAACATTATGGAAGAATGTGATCCCAATGGAGAACGCATATCTGAAGTGCGTAGGGCGACTCATAATAGTACTGCATGTTACAGAACTTTCTATGGAGAAGTTTTTTTTTTACATCCCTCTACTTTCGAACATTTAACTTTCGCACACTTGTTCAGGAACCAATCATGTGCGAAAGTCGAGGTCCGCCTATATTTTATACTATCTCGATAGGTACCTCGAAAATTGGTTACCTACCCAAAAATTAAATTCGATTTCTTTAATAGATGGAATTTTCTCGAAGGGAAATGATTCCAAAGAAACGCGGGGAAATCGGCTGGACGTTGGAAATGTAAAAAGTTTTATGGATTATCTTGGAACTTTTTTTCAGGGAATGCGGGATATCTGACCAATTATAAACCTTCTAACATCTGTTTTAGTGAATATTGTCCATTTATTCATCCTCTCGGATCCGCGAATTCAACGGATTACAGTTTTCCCCAAGGCAATGCCTAAAATTTAACGAAATATTATCTAACCGGTCCAGAGTCAGCCGCGATTCTATGCATTTTAGGTGGTGTTGAAATCGAATTTGACCCACTCTGAGCCTTACTTTCTTATATATTATATTCTTATATGTTTACGGACGTTTTTGTCGTCCCAAGGATTTGAAACGACCCATTTGACTGAAAATGATACTCGAAAGGGCACTAAGGTCGATTTTTCCACGCAGGCCCTTGTCTGAATTTTTTCACTTATAGACTATTATTACTCTAAGTGAGTACCCAGATAATTACAAATGCCCTCCAAATACACGTTTTATGCTACTACCACACAAACGCCCAACGTCCCAACCCGAACTCGGTTCGGAGTTAGGATATTGGCCGATTGTGTAGGTACTATAAATCGAGCAACTAGACGATCAGAAAACGTTTCAACTACGAACTCCAAACTAATGACGCCATTTTAGCTAAAATCTATCGATCTACCGAAATTTATTCAAAATGTTAAAACAAAATATGACGAATATGAATTTGATAGTCCGCACCGCTTTTCGATTGCTATTGCGCCTGTTTTAGCTCCGTATTTTATTTTTATGCACAGTCTGAGTCAGATTGCAGCACAAAAACTATCCCCGATTATATATCAGATTACATGTACTTCGCTATTGAGGTGATTTATCATCAAAAACGGCGCTATATAAATTATCCTATTATTATTATTATTATTTGCATGATATGTGTAATTCATATTTGGGCATTTATCTGTTGGTTAGTTACATATTTGAGTCTTTTTTGTCATAAACATGGTTCAGTCATGTTTTATTCTTCGCGCAGCACGTCCATCAGGATCGCCTGCCGAATTCATACTGAATGGCCAATGTGTGGAGGCCGGTTTGTGCGAGTTCGGCCAACTAGTTTGAAGTTTAGGCCAACTAGTTCGCCACCTGAGCGATCTCGGGCGAACTCGCCGAACTCGAGCCAACGTTGGCCCAACCCATACGAACTACCCCTCTGAACAAGCTTTCGAGTTGGGAGGTTGGGCAATCGTGTAGTCATCGCATTATACAGAAACAAAATATATGAAATTCTTGAAAAAAAATGTATTTAAAATCTAATCGAATTGTATGAAAAGCAGGTTATTCCGGTACAAATTATAAAAAAATATATATTAAAAAAATACTGGAAAAGTTTCAATGAATAGAAGTTAAAATAAGTAATTTCATTCTATGAAATAACCTAGAAGTGGGATAAGCATTTGTTGGAGCGCCTTCTGCAGCAAGGTAATCGTCGCACATAGGTTTGTATTGCGAATTTACCAAAAATGTTTATATGAGGTACCAGCTGTCATTAATTAACAACTTTGCATTATTTTAATATTATAATTTAATATATTATCTGACGTCGGGCTCACAAAACACTTGTATCGGTTAGTTTTCCCAGAACTATTCAACCTAAATAAGTAAAAAATACATTATACTACTGTATTCCCGAACATGTCTTGAAAACTGGTCCATAGAAAACAGATTACTCTACTTAAATCCGTCCAAATACGGTTGCGTTTGTTTTCGACGCCCTAAACTAATGCGATCAACGACTGTACCACATAGATAAGAGGTGAATAGGCATGTTTCAGATACTGTCATTTCTGGTGAACCGTGTATTTTATTTTGGAGATTCGCTGCGTGCTTGTGATATTTAAATATCCATCTATAGAGTGGCATTTTTTCCAGCTAAAGTGGCGATTCGGACATCTGTGCGCCCTCCTCGCCAGTGACCTTTAGTCCCCTCACATTTCCCAGAACCATTTGGGACGAAAAGTTTCGCTAATTTATGTCGCTCGGAACTTTTCTCATTTTCCCAGAGTTCTTTGAATATGCAACATAATTAATTCCGATTCAACTTTCCCCGGTTTCGCATTCCCCACAATGAAATTTGTTAAGATAATTAAAATGATATGTTTTATTCGTGTAAGCGAAAATCTCTTAATGTTGAAATGTGATTACTACGCGAAGGTCCCAACTGCATGGAAACAGCGAGATTGTGGCTTCTCCAATTCGTGGTATGCTGTGGGGAAGAGGGGAGTGGGGGGAGAAGGTCCGGAAAGCTGAGAAGTACTCGGAAAACTCAAATCTGGTCTCTAAATATGGCTACAGCCATGGATACCTACCAATCAAGGACCAGGGCGAGCTTATTTTCTACAAAATCTTAGTTAAAAAGCTTATTATTATTACTCTTATGGTGGTTGACAATTAAAAATATATATACAAACTATTAAAACACAACTTAGTGAGTATTTTATGTGAGTACGGATTTTTTAAATTGCCCATACTGATAAATCACAAGAACGAGTGGCTTTATATATATTACGAGTACCATATATATATATGAAAGGTGTACCCCCTTATCAGCTACAACAGTAAACCAACCGACCAAAATTAACATACGCATCACCCATATGGGCTACTTCAAATACAAAAAGGCTAGAATCATTCCAGAATGCATTGCTTCGACAATTCACCAAAAGTCCCTGGTTCGTAATTAACACGCGCTCGAAAATTTATCCAGTCTGAAAACATATTAGCCAAAATATTTTACGCCAAGAAGGTTTAATGTTTTTCATACTAATTTTAAAACGTTATAACAACAGTTTTAAATAATGGATTTCGTTCAGACTACTCTCTAAACCTTCCCGGCACTAATAAGAACAAACCGTATTATTTTCAGCGAAACCAGGAGAGTAATATTTTGACAAAATCGAAGACACACAGAAAAACATACATTTTTATGTGTAGAAAAGATCGCGTGTATTATTTGTAAACGGATGTACTATTTATGTAAATGCCATCTGGGAGTTAATTTTTTTTTACTATTCGGCATCTGAGGTGGAGGCGGGACTTAACTAACAGTGCAAATAACAAAGGTTCATGCTGACATTATCTTTGTTTCCATATTAATTGGTCTCCTTGAGCTCAAGAAAAAGAACGCACGTTGCTTAAAATTGCAATTATTGTTTACACCAGTTCTTCAAAACATAGTTATTTCCATATTTGTTCCTTTGTCGGTAATTGACCATTTCAATCCTGACAATTTCAGTAAAAACAGAGGTAAATAATCACAGTACAAAGTGTTGCTCCGGATTATTATTATTATGGTAGATTAAGTTCGGATAATATGCCACTTCGTAGATTACAGCCATTTAGCAGCTCGAACGTTGGATAACGATAATTGTGATGATAGGCTATTATTGCGGGACATGTTGCTACTTGTGCAAAGTGCACAATTTCCTTCCCACGCAGAAACAACATTGATAGTCTGGTAAATGACTGAGAATAATCAATAATGCATAATGTGAACTTAAACACTCCAAGCACGCGGTCAAAGACGTAAACTCCATCAGGGCCGTATTTCACGTAATACAACATTTGAATAGTTTAAAAAAATTGTAATTAAAAAAAATAATGATAAATAAATAAATAAAAAAATAAATTAATTAATTAATTAATAAATAAATAAACAAATAACTAAATAAATAAATAGCTAGCTCATATTGTAACTCCAGCAAGAAACCTGCTTTTCTTATCAGAGTTTGGAGCTCGGCGTCGTCATTTATATATTGACTGTGTTTTGGTTAAATGCGTTATTCAACATTTTTCGGCAAGCAAAAATAGGCATAGTTGTTTGAACCTCCCTAACATGAATAGCATAACCGTCATGCTTACACTAAGGCATAAGTTTCTTTCCCAAAAGGTGTGGAATAACGCTTTTGATCAAAACACAGTAGATATGTAGGTCGCGAGGGTAGAGTTGCCCAGACAACACATACTTAGGATTATGTGTATGGGTGCATATATAGACACTTCCGACGATGATGTCCATGAGAGACTTCACCGAGAAACAACATTATGTCTTTCTTACTCCTAATTATTGTTTTTTTGCGAGAATGGGATAACAAGTGTTGTTCGAATTTTAATGCAATTTTTTTTTTACATTTAATTTTTACAGTGTGTTCTTTTATTACTTTAAAAATACACTTATTTTCTTTTTTTACAGGAATTTTAATTTCTAAGTCAAAAGAATTTTAAAGTCAAATATACTGTATTCAAACAAGGCACCTGATTAGTACTGTAAAACATACTTTATTCAAACAAGGCACCTGATTAGTACTGTATTCCTGTCAACTCCGGTACCAAGTTACAACAATTTCATTGAAATAATATCACGGCAGTGCAGCAATCATCATTCTCTCACCACCCCTTGGGAAGGAGCGTCAAGTAAAGTAGAATTGTCTAATCTCATTAAAATAGATGGTTTGGGCATGTAGGGCGAATGAACGAAGAAAGGAGTGTAAGGAGAAACCGGGGACCCCCGAGGAAGACATGGGACGATCAAGTGAATAAAATACTTGTGTCGGGCCATGTCAGAAGTCGGAATAACATAAGAGAACGTATGAGATGATCTATAAATGTGAATGAAGTAAGAAGTGTATGCCAAGATCAAATTTTTTGGCGGTCCGTCTTCTCTATCTACCCCTGCGGGGAAACAGCAGGATGATTAGTTAGGTATTGATAGAAAGTCATAAGGTGATATAGAGTATCTACCACTCTGGTACCGACCGCCGCATCTACCACCGTGGTTCGGATTAAATGTCACGAGGTTATAAAGAAAGTATCTACCACTCTGGTACCGATTTAATGCCGTATGTGCGATACAGAGAGTATCTACCACTCTGGTACCGACTTAATGCCGCATGTACGATACAGAGAGTATCTACCACTCTGGTACCGATTTAATGCCGCATGTGCGATACAGAGAGTATCTACCACTCTGGTACCGATTTAATGCCGCATGTGCGATACAGAGAGTATCTACTACTCTGGTACCGATTTAATGCCGCATGTGCGATACAGAGAGTATCTACCACTCTGGTACCGATTTAATGCCGCATGTGCGATACAGAGAGTATCTACCACTCTGGTACCGATTTAATGCCGCATGTGCGATACAGAGAGTATCTACCACTGTGGTTCGGATTGAATGTCACGAGGTATATATGAGAAAGTATCTACCACTCTGGTACCGATGAATGTCGCAGGGGTGATACAGAGAGTATACCACCGTGGTTTTCTCTGGAGGAGTTAGAATTCAACGCGCGCGCATTATAAAAATATTGTGATTTGACTTTGAATACTTTATTGCCCTCATTTTTTTAATGAAAAACGCTGATAATCGGCAAGGGGGACACAGATCAAGCGTGGTATTAACCTAGCCTCGGCTTCATTCGGGGTGATACAGAGAGTATATTTTTCTCTGGAGGAGTTAATTCTTACAACAATAAAACATGAATTCAACGCGCGCGCATTATAAAAATATTGTGATTTGACTTTGAATACTTTATTGCCCTCATTTTTTTAATGAAAAACGCTGATAATCGGCAAGGGGGACACAGATCAAGCGTGGTATTAACCTAGCCTCGGCTTCATTCGACACTGGCGCCTCCACCTCCCCCTAGTATCCACCTCTACGTCATGTCACCGCCACAACATGGCAGCAGCTTTTCACTTCTTTTAATAAATATAAATGCAGCCATTCAAAAATAATATGGTTGACGATATCAAAGTATCAGTGGATGTGAGGTATGTTTTGAATATTCGCGTCTGTAGCTAATTATTTGGAATGGTACTTACGCAATGTTATTCCTGTGTTTGTTCGTGCCCACTCTGATATAAAATGATAAAGATAAAATATATTCCTTTATTATATTATAAATGACCTATATGGGATTTTACATATTTAGTTAATTACAATAATCACAGAGGTGAAAAACACAGTAGGTACATAGATAAAATAGATAGCCTTCATGAAATACAACAGATAAATATTAGCCGGACGCGCACAAATGCTGGTGTCAGGGATCCAATCAGAGGAATGTGTCAATCAAATTACAACTTTGATGGATTCCGACATATTCTTTGATATGTTCAGTACTTTTAAGAGCAAATTGAAAACTGTTTTCATATAAAAATATTGAACAAACAAACTTCAACGAAGAGTGTTTACACATTGCGTATTTTTTTATAATTTGTTTCTATTACACTATTTTTAATTTAATCATATTTGTTTCCCTTTACTTTGTTTTAAGTTTATTTATAAAGTTTATTTACCTTCTGTTACTTTATGTAGAAATTTTGCACTTTTTCAAATTCTTTCTGTGTAACACAATCTTAAATTCCTTAACTTGTCCAAATATTATTTTGAAGGTTTGTTTTTCTTTATCATATTAATCGGTGATAAATAGCTAGGATACAGGCGAGTTCTCCAGATATTGTTTTAATATTACTTTGTGTATCTGTATTTTCTCCATAAATAATTGTTTTTTAAATTAATTTAAAATATAATACCCTAAATACACCTGCCACCTACGCTTTTAAATGACATCCAGAATAAAATAGTCACGGAGAGACGCAATGTGGAAAGTTGGTAATGAGAAAGATGGGGAAGGATGAAAAAATGTCATTATGGCATTGTGTCCTCGGGTGAGGCTTGCCGCGGGCTAAACCGGCCTCGTTCTACGCAAATCCCCGAAACGGCCGAGGACTTTATCCGTTTGTCATTGGGATTCCGAACTCGTCCCGCCTTATTTCGTAATTATGCAATTACTAAAGTCCAACTAGCCTAAAGGTAAATATGTTAGGAATGGTAAATTATCTTTGTACTGAATATCCGGACGTTTGTTTTATTATTTATTTATTATTACAATCGGTTTATACAGAGTAGGTACCTCACATGTGAGTGAGAACAATCCAATTTCAAAAACTCTATTAAAAGATGTAATACAAATAATTTACACATTAGATGAGTAATACAAAGAAAATAAAAAGGATGTAAAACAAAACAGCAGAAAAAGAAAATGCTAACAACTACCAAGATATTTTGAAACAATTACAAAACTACAATACTCGTATTGGAATTATGTATGCATATTTTTTTAAGTAAGTGGGTCAATTTCATAATAAATTGGTTATAATAAAGTTTGCCGCACTGTACTGCTTTGTTGATTTTGATGTTTCTGCTATGTTATTGTAAAATTGTTAAGATTATGCGCTGTTCGTTGAAATAATGTCTGCGCCTTTTCGCTTGAAATTGAGGCAAAATTTCACGAGAAATTCCTCTGATTCCGAGTACTGCCATATTATATTACGAAAGGCATTTCTTCGTGTCTCCTCCCACGGACAATAAATATTTCGGTTGACGCAATTTAGATTCTTACTTATCAGTATAAAAATATTTATGTAAGCATATAATATATTATATCAATTACTCCCGGGAGTGCAATGTAGATATATATCTAAGCATTATATTGTGAATATTATGCGTTGTATATAAAAATTCTATTATCTCATTGGACGGGTATTTTATTCAGTACAATTACTCCCGGGAGTGCAATGTAGATATATATCTAAGCATTATATTGTGAATATTATGTGTTGTATGTAAAAATTCTATTATCTCATTGGACGGGTATTTTATTCAGTACAATTACTCCCGGGAGTGCAATGTAGATATGTATCTTAGCATTATAATGTGAATATTATGTGTTGTATGTAAAAATTCTATTATCTCATTGGACGGGTATTTTATTCAGTACAATTACTCCCGGGAGTGCAATGTAGATATGTATCTTAGCATCATAATGTGAATATTATGTGTTGTATCTAAAAATTCCATCATCTCATTGGACGGGTATTTTATTCAGTACAATTACTCCCGGGAGTGCAATGTAGATATGTATCTTAGCATTATAATGTGAATATTATGCGTTGTATGTAAAAATTCTATTATCTCATTGGACGGGTATTTTATTCAGTACAATTACTCCCGGGAGTGCAATGTAGATATGTATCTTAGCATTATAATGTGAATATTATGTGTTGTATGCAAAAATTCTATTATCTCATTGGACGGGTATTTTATTCAGTATAATTACTCCCGGGAGTGCAATGTAGATATGTATCTTAGCATTATAATGTGAATATTATGTGTTGTATGCAAAAATTCTATTATCTCATTGGACGGGTATTTTATTCAGTACAATTACTCCCGGGAGTGCAATGTAGATATATATCTAAGCATTATAATGTGAATATTATGCGTTGTATCTAAAAATTCTATGATCTCATTGGACCGGTATTTTATTCAGTACAATATCGTGATTAATTTGACAAATATTATATGATATATTGATGATAATATCTAATTTAAATGCGAATAATTATGCAGAAATTCATTAAATTCAGACAAGATATAAAGGGTCGATTTGTTCAACAAAGCGCCTCCAAACGTTCCTGTCCTGCACTGGGTCAGTAACCTCCGTCTATAGCAGGCCGAGTCTTCGGAGTTGCTTTCCCTGTTTTGGGCGGCCCATTGGACGTCTTCACTCTGAAATTGCACTCAGTATAGTATGCGAAAGTCTTCTGAGATCATTAGTACATGCCCGCCCCACCGTATTAACGAATTTTCCAAAGGGGTTGAGCTTCTCACTCGGTCCCATTGTGTGACTCCTGCTGTTCCTCTCAAAAATGCCATAACGGCAACTTGTACTCTGGCACGTACATTCTCGCTCGTTCATCATCAAGATTTGGTGACCGTATGTAAGGGTGGGGCGATACACCGAGTTATACAATGATAAATTCGGTTTCGGCACTAAACGTAAAGTATTGAAGTATCTGTATAGTCTTAGCCAAATTTAACCACATCACTAAAATATACTGTATCGGACTAAAATACACCTATTATTATTCCACCTCCAAATTCCGAGAACACAAGACACTCACCAATCCCGTATTATCCCACGTCCCTATTCTTGCCATAGAAACCATTATTGCTTCTATACAAAGGGTTTGGAAATCCATGGCTACTAAGGTATTTTTTTAACGTTTCCTCGTTTCGAGAAAGACCCATGTTGTAGGAGGGAGAAAACACAGAGGTCTGGCAAATCGTTCCACAGCCGTGCTGTTCAAGTCAACAACTAATATCAAAATAATGACACATAACTCTTCTAAAACCAGTTCCGTTGTTAAGGTAGTTAAGTAAACATAGAGAGATTCCATTGCAACTTAGAAATAGAATAACTGCCTAATGAAATCAAATAGATTAAATAAAGTGCCGCATACATTAAAAGGATATTAAGCGAATTACATAAACCCATAAACAAAAGACCGGATATTTTACGATATTTGGTAAAGAAACTTGAACTTTTACTAAAAGAACAAACGCTATAATAAAAATCCCGCAGCATTCTATGGAAGGAAATACAATAGGTGTAAAAGAACCGGTACATAATATGCATATAAATAAAACCACGACATATGGTTTTTAGACCATTCTAACTTCAAACTATAAAAAATAAAAAATATTTTCTCTACCAAAAGGTTATCAGTACTCATCAATACAACCTTTTATTACTGTCAAGCCCTTGTTTCATAAATACACTCGCATGCCAAAAATACATATTCCCTCTATAACTCGAATGAGACTAGGTCACACTTCTTGTCTTAGTCATCTCGCCAGGTTCCACGTAGTCGGCTCGCCTTACTGTGATTGTGGGTCAGAGTATACTCTGGACCATAATTTGTTTGGGTGTCTTATCAATGACCGATTTCCAATATTTATGCATGAATTGGTAAAACTTAAAATTGAACTCCCTACCATAATTCCCTGACTTCTCAACTCAAGTCTCAACTCCCCCAAATTAACAATTTATTAGCAAAATATATTTATAAAAATGGTATTAAAATTTAAGTCACTGGGGATTAAAAACACATAAATTTACACTATAACTTATCTGCTTCAATTTTATTTGGCCAAATATTATATCCTATTTAAAAGTAACTAATTTTAAGAACAATCTGTACTATTAAAATCTAACTGATTAAACATGGCCAATATAGCCCTTAAT
>JAHDVE020002789.1:0-138771 GCA_022606495.2 Halesus radiatus
TGTTTGGGTTTGTAATTTTTCTATTCTCATTTTTACTGTTTTTCTATGTTTATTATTTGTTAGTATACTGTATATCCTTATGACCGAAGCTTCGCTTCCGAAACACGTTAATATTTATATGTTAAATAGTAGTTCACACAAAACATTTATTATTTATTTAATTATAAGATTCGTCACCATTTGCAAAAATGTTTTTAATAAATACTAATTAGATTTATCAGAAAATTTGAAAACAAACTTTGGTCTGCAAAATCTTTTGTTTTCGGAGAATCTTAAGGCTTCCATTACCCGCACAGCCTACAAAGTAATTTGGGGTTTGTGAATAAATAGATAAAGTGGTGGGTTTTAATTCATCAAAGGAAGCTCTACCTTTTCCGGGGAAAAGCCTTTTTAACGTAATTTAAATAAATATGAACTTGTTAGCGAAGAAAGGATGTCCTAATTTATGACAACTTCCGTATTGTTGGAACAGTAGGCCACGCATTTTAGGTTGCGGGTTCAATTCCCATCGCCGCCCAAAAATAAATTGATATTCTAACATTGTTGTAATTTAATATACTTGACGGCTTTACGATAATAATAAAAAAATCTAGGCATGTAAAAAAAAACAATTCTAGTCATTATGAAGTTTATTAATGTTTTGATGGACATTAAAAAAATTGCATCACATCTGTTTGTTCTTGTTTTATTTTATTTTTTTAATATGCTCTATAAATTCGTAATAATGAGTATGTTTGTTTTTCTGAAATCAACATTTTATCAAACACTAGTAGTTACTTCCCGGCTTTGCTCGAAAATGTAGAACTTTTTACCTCGGGAACCATTCATTGGACCTCTGCCATAGGTAACCTTATATGTTTCACTACGTTTGGTGACTTAGCAGGGGTGCCCGGGTTCATGGAGTAAAATTTGTCCAGGTCTTGGCCTCGGATGCGTCTGCGCATCAACCGCGTGGCGGGCCGGATCGAGAGAGGCCGGATGAGGGAGGTCCCTTGACCTCTCCAGCCAGACTCTCTCGACCCAATGTCTTGAACCAAGTCGGAGGTATGGATTAATTCGTTCGTCACTCCCAGATACACTGACCCTCAAACTCCTACTCATCCCTCATACCCTTTCTTTCCCAGTGATTCCTTTCCTTCCTTTTCTAAAAAGACCCACCGCACATCATCCCCGTAGTTGACATAGGCTTTGGGGGAAATAAATTCTCTCAGGACTACCAGTGCAGAGTTATAGTAAAAAAATATGATCAATATTGTAACAAGTATACTCCAATTTTTAAAACTTAATTTTGTTTTTTCAAAGCTGAATTACTTTTGAAGGAAATTACACTGTGGGCTGAAGATTATTGCTTTGAAACAAGCTGCAAGAGCTCCACTCTCGACAGTACTTTATTTTCGGTAATTTATTTTTTTACGATTGAGATCATAGTGATTTGATATTAAATAACAACAGAATTCTTTTAAGATGTATTATCTTATATAACAAAGACGGTTTTTTCAGCTAACCTTTTTTTTATGAACGGCTACGACGTAATATAACCAAGGTATGCAAAACAGATAACTTTTTTTATATCACCAAATTTAAGGTTCCGTTTGAAGGCTGCAGGGGATCCCTTGTTCCGTAGGCATTATTAATGCCCCCTAAGCAGTAGGCAGTCCAGGGCAGTGAACAAAGGGCGGGCTTACAAATACTCCAAATGTGTTCATTTTCATCCTAAACACGTCTGTGCACGTTACGCATGTTCCGTTTATTAATTCATTTGTTTGGTATGCATGGTCGACACGTAAATTCGGGTCACCCTCAATCTGTAATCGAGCCATTTTTATGCTGATCGTCCTCAGGGGTATTAGAGATGATAGCAGTAGATGACTAATAAGGTGATGCTAGTTAAATAATTCAAAAATTTTAACCATGGGCAAATCTGCTAATATTTTATAAAAACATATTACATTATTTCTGAAAATTTTCACCTTAATGTCATATGCAATTATTGATCGTAAGAAGCAAAAAAAGACGTCTTTTTTTGTTTGGTTTCTATAACTAATAATAATTAAGTAGGATGAAGATGATATTTTAAATAAATTAGGGGTCTATAAATTAATTTATAACGATTGTAACTTTTTTTATGTAGCAAAGACTTTTATACTAAGAAACTTTAAAAGGAATGGCTGCGCTGACTGTTTTATACATAACTTAATTTTGGATTTGGGGCAGAAATACCCATCCAAACAGAATGTTATATTTTTTTTAATTAAATTTTTAGTAAATATGGTGAGAAGTATTTTATTTATTTTTGTTTTAAAGTATGAAATATATGCTATGAAACAAAATCAATTTTCATAACTTATAAATACATTTATTTGCGGGTTTATGTTTTTTTTTAATTATCATATTTGCTCTGTAAATGTGATAACGTTAATAAAAAAATAAAAACAAAACATTTAAAAAAAAAGTTTTTTCGGGTCGATATTTTAAAATGTACGGCAAATTTGGGTTCACCCTAAATTTGTAGTTTTTAATTTAATTTAAAGTCCACAATAATGCTTATTTAAATTTTTTGAATTTTTTAAATTTTTTAATTTCATTACATTTTCAAAGCAGGCGGGGTTAAACTTTTTTTTTAAATCACCCTTAGCCCCCAAATAATTGTTAAAAGTGCCTCTAAAATCACGACAAATCCATTCCTTTAATGGCCTATATTTCATTATGTATCACAAAAATAAACAAATTACTTCTAATCTGTACTAGATACTTACTGTACTTCTTGATGAAAAAAAGATCATTAGGTTTAGGTGAGTATTAGGGGCTCAAATCCAAAATTAAGTTTTGTATGAAACAGGCCGCGGTAGAGTCAAGGAGCACCGAAGGTGTTTAAATAATAATTATTATTCTGTATGTTGCCAACTATATTTTGAAATCAAATAAAGGTTTAACATTTTATACTTGAATACAACTGGTTTACAATTAGATAAATTCAAAATTTTAGAAATTGGGTAAAGTGTTTATAATCAATTAAATATTATTAATAATAAAAAAATAAATAAAATTAAACAGCTACCTCTTTACTTTATTTTCATATTAATACCGAGTATATTACGACTCAAGTATTTGATTCACTTGATCGTACCATGTCTTCCTAGGGCATCCCCCTCCTTCTTCCATTCACATTCGCGTCATATATTCTCCTTACACTCCTTTCTTCATTCATTTGTTCTACATGCCCAAACGAACTAAGCGTCCCTATCTTAATATTACTCATTACGCTCACACCAGCCTTGCATTATTTGCGAATCTCAACAATTTTCACAATATCATATATAGTTTTATCACACATTCGCCTCAGAGATCTTATTTCTATAGCATTCAGTCCACTTCCATCCTTCCTCTGCCAGTTCCATGCCTCACTGCCATACATCAATAGTAGTGTGTACAAATATGACATATGTTTTTAAATTGATATTTTTTATTTATCACTAAGCTGTATAAGCTAAGATGAAAAAAAACTATGTTGACGTACATTTTGTTGATGCTACCCATCATTATTCCACTCTCATAGTTTTGTCTATTCCCCTACATTCTTGGATATATTTTAGAATTTTCTCGATATTCTATTTATTCAGTTCTGACATTATTCTAGAGTTTTTTATGTGAAGTATTTACAGCATATTTCGTTATATTGTCTTTAAAAGTACTCCAGGCTGGCGTATCCCCGCCTTCATCACGTTTCGTACGTTACGTCGAGTGCATGAAAAACAAAACCTCTGCGGACACCATCTGCGGATGCACGCTCTCGTAAAACGTTTTGTACTGCGGGGCTCAGCCAAAAATTAATTGTAAAACTTAAATTTTTTTTTAAAATTATATATATATATATATATGTATATGTAAAATATTTAATAGTATAGATAAATCTTAATAGCTAATTACAAGAAAAGCAAAAATTTATTTAAGAAAAACAACCGAAATTAAATAGATTAAGATTTATCGTGTTTGAGTTGGGGAGCAGCGCCATGTAGTGACAGTAATGTCAACTGTAGAAGTGTAGAAATAAAATACATCAATATTGTAATATAGATAAAGTTTGTTTTGTTGTACACGATAGTTACTACAAAATATATTATCTACAAAATAGAATAGTAAAAGTACATGATGATAGAAATGCAACAATAAGGCGCATACAAGATATAAACATAATGCATTTTAATTTTAATCATATGTCGAAAGGCCTTATCCAATATTTCTAGAGGATATGTTTTCTTAATTTTTTTTATTTTTTTTAAAGAAGAACTTATAACTTGTAATTACTGTTGGAGTTATCTAATAATTGTTTGATTTGTGATTTGAAATAATGTTTTTTTCTGTTTTGATTTTATTGGGGAGGGCATTAAAAAAAATTATACCTTGATAGGCGTAATGGTATATGGCGTACAATCTTCCCAACAAGCCCTCCATTGATATGCTTGGTGTAACCTTAAGTGACCAGCTCGGGTATGGGGGCTCCATCGAAGCCAGAGTAAAGTTAGCCTGTCAGAAGCTGGGCGTATTGTACAGAGCCCGCAGATACTTTAATAGTACACTACTGCTGACCCTGTACAAATCGCAAGTGCGCCCCACTGTAGAATTTGACAGCCACCTCTGGTCGGGAGTCCCAAAATATCTAAAAAAAACCCTTGACTCTGTGCAGAAACGGGCACCAGTGCATATTCGGGAAACACGCCAAACGCGTGCCCAACATTTGCACACGGTTGACGTTTGTCACATGAGTCGCTTCTACGATTCGTTCTTGTGTTCAACAGCTCGGCTGTGGAATGATCTGCCGGCCTCTGTGTTTCCTCCATCCTACAACATGGGTCTCTTCAAGACCCAAGTTCACCCCTTCTTATCCTCTAAAAGACCCTCCACACATCATCCCCAAAGTTTTTTTTTTTTTCTTTCCATCAAATTTACGATCAATTTAGGATATCGATTTTTTGGATTAAGTTTCCCTCAGCACAAGACCATTTAAAAAAATGTGTCAACAGGGTGAACAAACGTCACGGAAATTTCAAATGTTATTACTAGTTTACGATCTTTTTTACGCGATTCAAATATTGAATTACAAAGATTTATTTCCATTTTCGAATGTCAAAACATGTTTTTTTAATGTTTTAAATAAAGCTGAAGAGAACCCAACTTATTTTTCTAAATATAAGCTCTGTTTTGTCTTGTTTTTTCACTCATCGAGAAACGT
This sequence comes from Halesus radiatus, assembly GCA_022606495.2. NCBI lineage: Eukaryota > Metazoa > Arthropoda > Insecta > Trichoptera > Limnephilidae > Halesus > Halesus radiatus. The sequence goes on from JAHDVE020002789.1 coordinate 5,231, forward strand.
CAAATTTCAAATGTACGAAACGAAAAATCTGCTTCGCGGCATTATCAAAAGTCAAGCTAACATTTAATTTTCAACATACTTTTAACAAACACGTTCGTGAAGTATAAAATGTTAGTTTACGTTTTAGTTTTTAAAACACATTATACGTATTCCTAATAAATATAATATTAACTCATATATGTTAATTTCACATTGAAAGTTTTTACTTCGATGTCACTTTAATGTCTTAAAAGTTGGCGGCTACTATTTTATCGTACATAAAAGTAGGCGCATTCTATTTTATAGTATGTAGGCAACCCCTATAGACATTTTTGGATAAAAAGTGCTTGGAAACAGGCAAACAAAGCGAATACTTAACAAAACACTTGGCTGATCGGTGACTCAGATTGATCATTTGAAAAGTTGGGAAGAATGGCCGTAGGAATCTCAATAAAAAATGAACATACCTCTATTAAATCTGTCTGAGGTGGAACAGTTATGTAATAATGTGAATAATCATAAGAATTACACTGAAAACTTTCTTTAAAAAGTGAATAAAATAAAGTCACTTTTGTAGTCTGATACCCGCCAATGGATTTTTCTCTCTTAAGTGAGAACATCTGTAAAAACCCAGAATAAATAAACAAATAAATGAATAAATATATTTTTTTATCACTGTTCTCACAGATGCCGTGCCAGTCGATACAAGTGTATCTAAAATATATGCCTCTACGAAATGGCAAGAAAAGTGCAGGAAAATTAGTGTTTGAGGAAAGGCGATGCGAACATAAAAGCAGGCCTGTTGCCTCGAGGCGGAATGGGGTAGCAGAGGTTGAGGGAGTGGTGTGGGAGCTGGGCAGGGGATGAACGACTGGGAATGGGGGGAGGCAAAGGGGTGGAGAGGGTCTCGCATAGAAAGGACAGACGGATTTTTACGTCTGGGGGAGCCCAGAATTTCATGGTCACTGCTTCTTGAACTTGCGATGGCTATTTTTAAAGGTCTTTGCAGCGTGCCGAACTCATTGATTGCTTTTGAAAAAGATTATTTTCGATGTTCATAGACGTGTGTGCACTTGAAGGAGTATTATGCTCCACCAAGCGTGCTTACATATTATTTCCAAAAAAGATACAAGATTTATTTAAGATACCAGTATTGAAAAAAATTCAAACACCTAAAGAGACACATGAAGACGGAAAATACTTCAAAATTGTACTCTTATATATATTTTTTTTAATATTTAATTTCTGGTGAAATCCCATTGTTAAGAATTATAATTAAAAACCTGTAATTTTAACTTGGCTATACTTGTTTAATGTAGACTGAGCCATTTTCATTATGCTATGGGATTATTAAAGTAGATACAATATAAACCCATCCTGAGATATTAATTAATCATATGAAATATAAAAAAGTGTAAAAGTTTTTTTAATCATAATATGCTTTCGGATAAGTATTCTCTACGGAAAGTGTATAGTGCGAAAAAAAGGCGAAAAAAGCTACGCCTTTATATTTATGTGGAAAAACGTAATTTATCATGTACGTACCATTCTCAAATGTATCACGTAGAAAGAAACATTATTTGTCAATATATGGCGGGCTACAAAACCCCAGTGCAATATTCCCTTTCATTTCTCCTAATACGGAAAAGTAATCACTAGCTTTTCTTTTCGCATGTAACCGCCGGGAGGCGGTGGGCGGCTGGGAAAGTTTCCCGCCCCTGAATAAGGAATGGCCCCACCGCGCCCGCCTAAACTACCCGGAGTGCCCGGAGAGCAGAATGGTACAGCAGATTGTTTTTCAATTTGTTCTGACCTCTCCCCCTGGGACGAACGTGTCGCGGTACAGGCAGTAAATTCTGTTAGGAAATGCACACGTATGTATTTGCACCTCCTCGTTTCTTACGTTTCTTATGTTTCTTACATTCCTTGGTAAAGCTGGCTATTCATGTCGTGATTGTAATATTATAGCTACTTTTTTTCTATGTTACAGTATAAGAGATCAATTGCTCAGAACCACTGAAACCATTACACCAATATTTGGGAAAATTTGTGAGTCCGAAAGAAGTGAAGAGGGGGAAGAAGATGTTGGAGGACAATTTGAATGTTGGGGACTAAGTAGTATGACTCTTCCGAACTCGTCACTAAACAAATCTAAAGTCGACACACAGAGCATATTCCGTTTTTCAACGAAGTGCCGAAAATATTTTAATATATTTCTATGAAATTTTTCGTAACTTAAATACCTACCTTATGTCGCCTAGCTTTAAACGCGTCCCCTCTGGGTTTAGAGCCAGGAAACGTATTAGTCTCCCACTAATGTCGTCTAATATAATATTAATAAACATTTATTTATAGAAATATAACACTGTTTAATATATAAGTATAGCGAAGCGTCCTAATTTATTTCTTAGTATACTGTGTATCCCGATGAGGGAAGCTTCGTTTCCGAAACATGTTGATATTTATATATTAAACAGTGGTTTACACAACATATTTCTTATTGATTTAAGTAATAAGGACACTACAAAATAATATTACATTAATTAAATAAAAAAAAAATCTTTAAAATGTTTTTTTCATTAACAGGTTTTCCACCATTCATTAACAACACAATTTAATTGTATCTAAAAAAAAAATTTAATCCACTTTATTATATTTATACATTGCCTTCTACCTGAAAGTTTTAATAATTTTAGTTCTTTCATTGAGTAATTGTAATTTACAGTTTCAATGGGTAATCCGAGTTTATAGTTAACATATCTTAGAAATTTATATTGAACTTTTTCAATGGAGTCGGAGTAAATTTTATAGTGAATCATTGAAGATAATATTAACAACTCTCAGAATGAAACGTGAAAACAAAAAGAGACAGAAAAGAAAAAGGTACGGCAGCACCTGGGAATCTTATCTTCAATGATTATAAATATATTTCAATGAGGTTTATAAGCTTCAATAAGTTATTCCAAAACTGAATAATACATTTTTGTTGCGAAACATTTCTAGGAATATGCCACTTTTAAAATCCTTTACCACGGTAATAAATACTTGCTGACAAAAATTGATTTACTATTATTGAAAAAAAAAGCACTCACAGTGTATGGCCGGTCTTACATTTTCCTAGTACCCGGAATCCAGAAGTTAAGGAGAGATGGGTCTCAAATCCCACAAGAAATCTTCTTGCAGGTGGTTCTGGCGGTTGAGATTTCCTATAATTAATGGCGGCTTGGAAAACATTTCGCATTATTATTTGTTATCAAGTTGGAAACCCAAATCCCAACAAAAATATATAAATATTTACGGTATCGAGAGGTTACCTACCGTGGAATTATTTAGTTATTTATTTATTTACGCCCATTACAGGATTTTTCATGAACATTTACAAATAATATTGAAAAGGTACATATGTATTATAATAGATAACATAAAAAGAAACAACAAAATTTAACTCTTTTATCCAGAGTTAAATAGTTTCAAATAACCTGGCTCTAATCGATAAAAAAAACCTTACTAATGCATACTTATAACGTTAAATCCGTCGCATAGGGGAATAATATTGCGACGCTGATGTTGAATTGTCACAATTAAATGGCAGATACTGTCTTGTCCTACCAGGTACAAGAAAAGCAATCAAATATAGCAATTCATGGGTATAAAACATTGAATTAACAATCTTAAATAAACATGTTAAATCGCAAATATTAAAATATTTTCTAAATTTATCGAATAAAATAGATAATCGTAGTCTTTGCATTCTCTGGGAACACCAATTCTAAAATTTACGTATTATTGGGAATAAATATACCTCATTCTTATACATTCAATACCTGCTAATTATTAACGTTTTGCCAAGATCTCGTTCTAAAAATAAGATTTCTCTTAGCATGCTTTTGTTCGAGTGGTTTTCTATGAACCGTTCGCGTTGAATGCTTAAAGGAATGGGTATCTGGAATCCTGTGTTTTGTTCCCAACCCTTTTGTATCTCCTCACCTTTCCTGGAACCCTCGGAATATTTGTACTATTGATTAATGTATCTTTGATATCCTATGGGTTTTTAGAATACTGGGGCTCCGGTGGACAGCTATTTCCTTTCTATTCCGACACATATCCTATTGGAATGTTTCACCCTTTTATTTTGGAGTTTATATTCATTTGGGCAAAAGCGAGCGGACTTGAACTGTTAGTATCCGGAGAAATGGGTTAGAATTTCATTAAGCCCTTTAGTTTTCTATTGACCAATTTATCAGGGCTAATACATACCTTTCCAATGTTATTTTTAATTCAATTAACCTGCAGTTACTACGGATACGAATTCAGAAAAATTTATCAATTTTTACTGTTCGAACGGTAAATAGAAAAAAAATTAAGGTTCTACGTTAGAAAACTAAGAAAAAAAATTATTAGTCCTTGTGGCGTTTTTTACATTATTATTATTTAATAAGGTTTTTTATCTTAGAAGGGAGAATAAACATGCTGAGGTGTAAATATGTAAATATATTGGTTCCATGACAATTCAACACACATACGTATGAATCGGCACATTCTTTAATAATTGATGTAAAGTCAACAAAAAAAAAACTAGCCCGAAAACTTTTCTAACCTAACCTAAACAATAATATATTTATAAATTAATTACAATTTACTTTATAATCACCACTTTTTTAATATGTACATATCAAGATGTAACGAAAGCTAAGCTTTTCTCATCAGGTCATACAGAATACTAAAAAACAGTAATGTCAAGTATAGGCAAATGATAAACATAGAACACAATAATTGACGAATAGACAAATTATAAACATCAACAAAAATTGATTAAAGTAGGTAAGTAATCAATCAAAAACGTTAATTTAAAAAAATGTTACGAAATATTGAAAAAAATTTTTTGGAAAATTTGGGAGAAACACGTTGATACGTATATATCAATAAAGTAGTGATTACAAAATAGTTTTTAATAAATTTATTAATAATGCTGCCACAAAGTGAATACCAATATTTTGAAGAAATAATTTTTTTTTCTTTAAATAGTTCAATTGGGTTATGTTAGATTAGGATTTTAATAATAAATACAGTGTACGCAAAGCAAAAAAAAATGTTTCGGGATATTCCGTTGTGTTTTTTTTGTCACTCTTTGAATAATTTTATATCACTAACACAAGTGTACCGATTTACACGTTTGTTGATTTAAGTTGGATTCACATCGACCAGCGCCGCGCAGTGGAGACACGTAAAGTGGTAAGCACCTCAGAATCAGTTGCTTACATTATCTATGAACACATTCACGCACGCTGTAATGCGAATACTCACTTCTGTGCCGTGTCTGCACTGTATGGTTCAGGTCGATATGAATAGACGTTTATCCGGTCACCAAATATGACGATTCATTTGTTTAGAAAATTTCGCTAGTTCCTAAAATTTTTCGGAAAAATCAAAAAAAAAATTGGTTTAAATCGTGCTTAATGTTGTTAAATAACTTTTTATATAAGCAACGGGAATTATTTGTACATTAGTCTGTCTTCCATACGTCCATAATGTTTTTTCACTTAAGAAGAGTAATATCTCGATTCTGTACTGCGGTAATTTAGCATTCAGGGATCGTTCACGGCTTATTGTAATTAATACAGGAATACAGGGTAGGCTAGAGGGGGTGAAAAAATGCCACATGATGCCATAAGTGGGGTAGTCGGTACTCTGTTACTGGAGGCTGCTATTGTTTCCTCGTTGCTGTTCTGTTCCGCGGACTTATAGATGGAAACATGAAACATGTGTATTGCTACACCGGGAGGATTAATATTTTAAAAGGGGTTAGAATAACGACCATAAATATTATTATTTATTTTTTTGTGGCTGATGTGTTCAGCTTTTGTGTCAAATACTGTTCTTTTTTGTTTAGTGTAAAACGAATTAATATATATTTTTTTGCTCTCTACTCTGAAACGAAAGTTCTGTTTCTTTTTTCTGCACTAGTTTGTCCGTAAGAACAAAATGTATATTTTTAAATAACAAATCATATATACTTATACTTTGATTTAGAAATAAACGTGAGTAAAAATGTAATGCTTACCTATACAGGAGTCCCCGAGGAGAAATATTTTCCTCAGGGCTTATGACATCTTTAGGGATGCTGTAGGAAGAGTCTATTTAAGGAAAGGAAGGAGAGGAATTTCTGGAAGGAAAACAAGTATGAGGGGTGGATGCCCAAATCAGTGTGCGTAGGTAGTGGCCCGTGGGGATAGGAGTAGGGGTAGGAGTGGGGGTAGGGGTGGAAGTAGGGTAGGGGTAGAGGTAGGGGTAGGGGTAGGGTAGGGGTAGGTGGGGAGTGGGGGTAGGGGTGGGGTAGGGGTAGGGGTAGGGGTAGGGGTAGGGGTAGGGGTAGGGGAGGTGGGGTAGGGGTGGGGGTGGGGTGGGGGTGGGGGGTAGGGGTAGGGGTAGGGGTAGGGGTAGGGGTAGGGGTAGGGGTAGGGGTAGGGGTAGGGGTAGGGGTAGGGGTAGGGGTAGGGTAGGGGTAGGGGTAGGGGTAACATAGCATATATTTGAATACATTTTTTGAAGACTGAACTGATATTAATTACGAAAAAAGTTTCTCCCTTCGACGTGACGATAGTTTGATATTATTACCTTTCACATTTTTATTCCATAATGCCTTTTTCACTTTGAATACAGTTTAATTATGTGTTTTGCACTATGAATACATTTCGTACTTTGGAGATTTTTTAAAAGTAGTTCAATATTCATTTCTATACTTTTAAAACAGTGTCATAGTGCGTTTCAATCTTTAAAATGTAGGTATTACCCTTTTGAACTACATACGATTTGTAAATAAAAAAAAACGTTCGAAATTGAAATAAACATTTGTTTTAACAGTTTGAGCCACCGATACGTGAATTCTCTATAAACTATCCATCTACTCAAATTATTAAATAGAAACTAAAACGATTCATTAATATTGTGCGGTAGGTATTGCAACGTGTGTACAGTGTAGCCTGCACTGAAAGAGCTATATTTCACTGAAAAATAAAGCATTAAGGTTAATTAACCACATTTTCGCTTTGGTTCATAGACCATAGACCTACCATGCGTCTAGGGAATTTTTTCCGTTGTTTTTTGCCACCAACCGCAACCATTAAATACTGTCCAGCCATTTCAGGTCTTTAATGTCCTTTCTGTGTTCTATCGCAGTGGCTAGAATTGAAATTAATGTATTAGACTTCATAGACCAGCGCATTACGGAAAGCTGCCGACTTAACTTTTCGTTTTTACGTATGATTTATACTATGGAAGAACTGTCGGAAAATATTTAGTATTCAGTTTTCGAGTAATAAGGAGTTCCAGTCCATTTTTTTTAACCCCTTGAAGCATATTGGTATCAAAAATAACCCACCTTTTTATCTTTTGCTGCTTGGTGGGATGTAATTTATACAACTTCGAAAATTAAAACCACTTGAAACACAGCGGTTTAAATTATGTCCCGCCTACTCCAACGACTTACTATATCGGCCAATAGATGGTACGTACGTACTTTTCGAAGTTTTCGAAATTCTGTGCAACACAAGCAATTTTTTTGTTTCAAATCTTGTGCCTCAGAGGACAATAATGACGTTCAAACTTAAATATCAGTATATTTCTTTTTTTTTTTAAAGTAATTTCAAAGTTTCAATTTTTCAAAGTCCGCCAAACCGCTCCAAATCTATGGCCGGTCGGTTTTTTATAATTTTTTTTTATATGAATACCGCACAATAGTCCCGACTGGTCCCAACCGTCTGGAGCCAGTGAGACTATGGCATCCCCAATTGGGGAATGTTGTGAAGCTGAAGGTATTGGGAAGGGGAAGGAGAAGGGAAAGAGGAAGGTGGGGAAATATCTGGCTATTCAGATCTGGTCACCAAACACGGCTAAAATCCATTTCAAGTAACGTTTCAATCCTGAATGGTGGTCTTTCACCAGGGCGATACTAAGAGTATCTTCCACTCTGGAAATCTGTTTTTGATCAGTTTTGAGGTTAGAATGGAAAATGTGAGAACAAGGGTGAGCTTTACCGTACATAATTTTATATTCCATTCATAGTAAACCATAACTAAACATAAGTAATACCATTATGTAATAATTGTATTGAGCATTAATATTATCACAATATCCGTGTTGATAATTGGTTTGCTCAAGAAATAAGTAAAAATTTCGCCAAAATTAAAAAAAAAACACACATATTTAAAATACAAATTAAAATTGAAAAATAAAAATCTCCATACTAATCTAAAAACAGAATGCGCACGTGACGTCAGATGTTCAAAGGCAATGATACCAACATAACAAGGTGTTTTGAAGAGATGATTTTTTATTCAATTTTAATAACGATTTATAAATTCTACGTATAATTATATACAATAAAAGCTATATAATAGTCGGATGATTTTTATACCGCCGTTTTTGTGAAAAATCACCTCAAGGGCGCTGCCTGCTATCTTCATGATGACTACAAAGTTCTTCCCGGACACACTTTCTGTATTGTGTTTCATTTAGGATATGTAAATATTATCTTCAACAGTTTTTTGCTTAATTTTTATCATACTTTTAATGACTTTTATCACTTTTATTAAAAGTGCCAATTTATCACTGTGCTGAATTGTCATGGAACCGGTTATGATACATCGGAATCATAAAACATGTATAGTATATATTGAATATAATATAACACATTCTCTTACTTGAGGAAGCCAAAGTGTGTAATTTATCTGTTCTGCAGACAATGTTTGATAGAAATATACGATTTAGTGCATGAAATGTATCTCAATGTTGTATTGCGAGCGAGGTTTATTGTTCCACTGTCGTCATCTATCTGGGGAGTGGAAGTGTCGTTTGTTCTGATTATTTTTAATAGTTTTGCGGTCCAACAGTTGCAACCCTGAGCAAACTTTTAAATTCGTGTTTTATTAAAATGAATGGGAAATTTTTGTTTAAACCATTATTTAATGTATAAATATCAACATGTTTCGGAAGCAAATCTTCTCTCATTAGAATACACAGGAAACTGAAAAAATAATGACAAGAATAGACAAATAATAAACATAGAAAAATAATAACGTAAGAATAGCTAAATTACAAACATAAAAAATAACAATAAGTGATGAAAGTAGGTAAGTAATTAATAAAAAAATGTTAAAATATTTGAAGACGAGACATAAAAATCGGTTTTCATTAATATTATACTAAATATAGTTCTTATATATGAAAATAAATTTATAGAGGTCTATTAAATTTTCTGTTTTTGATTATTAATAATATTTAATTGACTATTATCACCTTTTATTAAACAAAATATTACCTTTTTCAATAAATGTAAAATAACTTTATGGTGTCATTTTTAATAAAATAAATGAGAAATGATATGTATAAACCACTAATTAATATTTAAATATCAACATGTTTCGGAAGCGAATATAAGTATACTGCGTATCCTGATGAGGGAACCTTCGCTTCCGAAATATGTTGATATTTATATTTTAAATAGTGGTTTATATAAAACATTACTTATTCATTTCATTAAAATACTATCTGAAGTACCTGGCGTTGCCCGGGTTATGGATGGTTTGGAGTAAAGTTTTGTGGTTGTGATGTGCTACTCCTACTGTTACCCCTACCCCTACACCTACCCATTTTTTCTCCTCTTATTTTGATCGTCAGGTGTGCAAAATTTCATCAAGAGGTACCAAATTTCTACTTTAAGGGGCGGGAAACGGGGATATGAATATTCATTTTATAAAAAATGACAAAGTTTACGAATATCCTGACAATATTGGAAAATGTTCTACTACCATGATTATAAGCGGAAGATGTTTCTTGTGCAATGATGGAGAACTTAGCTATCAGTTGAATTGAACACGATGCCTGCGTGAAACAAAATGAAACCCGTGGCAATTTTTTGACCAACCACTAACCGGTCACGTAAAGGATGAGACTAACAGTATTTGGTTGTACCATTTTATTAGATACGTTATGAATACTTTATTTACACCACAATTTATTGAGGTGTGAACCACTGTCAGAATGGATAGACACGTCCTAACGTACTGTTTCGACGGACTGGTGGCAAAGGTCACGTGACATCAATTTTGCCACCAGCCTAGTAGATTGCCGTCCACGTTTGTTTTGCGTGATATTGACTGCGGTAAGCAAATTATTAAACATTTATAAAAAAGTGTCAAACTAAATACTCGAACAAAATATTCGGTTTTTGTGAACAAGCCAAACCTTTTTACTTATTTGCTTTTTGCTTAAATTGGCGGCACGTGCAGCTCGCCCCACTCCCCCTTATTTTGATTGCCACCCCTTGCGTATTAGAGCATCTCTATGTATTATTTGTTCTCTGGGTGTGAACATACTTTAATTTTAAATAAATGCCATCTCTTCTTTTACCATTAATCTTCTTAAAAATGTAATATAAACAGTAGTAAGGAAGGACGTAATAGCAACTGTAAAATCATGCGTTATGCAGTGTTTTTTTTAAATTGCGTCCTCTGCGTGCAAAAACGTCTTTTCTCCAAGGTAAACTTTCTAAAAAACTGTATTTATCTGATGTGACCTGCCAGGTAAGCATGTTTTCTATATCTTATTGCATGTAGACACTGGTGACAACCAGCTGCACTACGGGCTCCGGAATGTATAGTTGAGCAACGACCTGTTTGCGATTTGTTAAAATAAAATTTGTAAAATGACAGCTTATTGACAAATAAATGTTTTTATTATTATTCTAATTTGATAGATCATAGGAAGTAATATTTGTACAAGGACCTCGAGGTAATTTTTCACAAAAACGTCTCTGCACAAATTATCCAATTATTATTTTTATTGTTATTACAAACATTTGTTAAAATTAAGGGCTCTGTATCATTATGTTTCTCCGGTTCAAATACAACAATAATTATCACTGTGCACTCCAACCTTTAAAACTATGGCGAACTCCAATCTTTAAAACTATATTCTTGTATAAAATCTTTCGTACTCGCCACACCAAACAATTTTACACATTAAACAACAAAACAAACGCCGTAGCAAACTCACAAATTTCCCATGCTCTCCAAACATTTAATAATCTTTATCCCAACCTAAACTCGACATATTTTTTGACTCCCCACCGTCATTTAAGAAAAATATTACTCGTAACATCAATGCGCAATCACTACTCTCCAGTACATATTACTATTCAGACACATAGGTACACACACACGCTCGACCTACAGACACATACACTTATACTCTTTTTTATATACCTTTTTATCTTTACCATGTATCATTCCCTAGCATTGTACTAACCCCGCCCGGTAAAATGTATATTACCAGTTACTAGATATTACATAGAGACATGTCATTGGTACCGATTCTTATAATAATTTTCGAAAACCTCGTAATTTCTACAACACTCATTTTATACATGTACTGTTTGTTTCTAAAATAAATAAAAAAATGAAAAATACTAAAACTTTATCCATTACTGAATGAGGGCCTCCTCATTTCTCTTACCATTGCCATTACAGATTTTTTTGACAAAAGTATACTGTCCGAAGCCATACAGTCTATGGGGGCCTATAAATCGAGAATATTGTAAAATGTGAGAAAAATTGTTAAGACGGGGGAAGAGGAAGGTTTGGAAGTGGTAGTTTTAATGAATTGTTAAATTGTACACTTTTAAATCATGTCGTTTTAATGATTTTTTTTTTACTTTCACACAATTATTTTCAATTTCATCATATGATGTGACTACCCCGGTGTTCCGAAGGCAGGCATTCTACCCAAAGTAAAACAGTTTCGGCTAATGGCTGTATCGTGTCATTTGTCACCCTCTCACTTACCATCCCGGAGTTAACACTGTCACCATCAAATCGATCTTCAGATCGGACTATGCGTCGCATTAAAACTTATTATCGCAGAATTGTCGTGCTGATTGAAATAATTTTGAAGATATGTGCATGAGCTACATAACAATTGGAAGAGGAGGTCCGACTTTATCGAATCCCACCACTAGATCGCTCATAGTTGCGAAAACAATCCCCAGGATCCAAGCAGTTATTTCGCGTCAGTTGTGAGTAAAATGGCTACTATGCAGTACAAGGTTTTCTGTGTTCGTGATTTCTGTAAAACTGAGTCGGAAATTGTAGTGCAGCTTATCTTTCGTCTCCATTTTAATATTGAACATCTAACTAGATAGAGCATTTATCGTTGGTATCACCGATTTGAATAACCTCGTATCATAAATTTTATTTATCGTAAAAAATACTTGAATTTGGACATTAGGTACCTAAGACTGATTATGATCATATTATTAAGTGTTTTTTTTCAAGCAGGCAAGATAATCTCTGATTTCAAGTAAAAATTTCGACATTTTCAATAAAACTTAAGAGTAGTATAAGAATAGTTTTGTTTACACCACATTTTTATATATAAATATCAACATGTTTCAAAAGCAAAGTTTTCCTCATCGGGATAAATAGTATACCGATGAGGAAAGCTTTGCTTTTGAAACATGTCGATATTTATGTATTTAAAAAAGCGATGCAAAAAAAGTTCTTCTTTTCAATTTATTAATAATGAATGACGCCACGAAGTGACTACAAATCTTTAGAAGAAAATATTTAATAGGTTTTTAAAAATGTTTAAATGCTAAAACACAGTACACCAACATCGATTAACTTTCTCGCTAATCTTTCCTTACTCTAAGCAAGATTTTGTAACAACCAAAACGCTCTGTCCATGTGTATTTTAGACCGTTAAAGGCTCTCATCGCAGTGGTCTTTATCTCTGCATTTTTGCCCCAAGGCAGTGCGGTTTAGTTATGGGAAAGTAGGCGTGCAGCGGCGGTTTCACTGCACTTACTGGGTCCAGAGAGCGAGGGGTTGGGTCTAGAAGGGTCTGTCTTTACAGCAATGAGGTATAGGCCTCTGGTTGTACCGAGTACCGAGATAACTGAAGATTAAGGATTTTTAATGAAATTTGTGTTCTTCATCCTCTTCTGATGCCCTACGCTATCGGAGATTGGCATCAGGGCGACACACTTCGTACAAACTGCTCTCGTACCAGTTAAATTCTACCTATGTAAACCTTCTTATTTTGAATATGTAATCTGTGGCTAACCAGAGTGGTATATCTATGGGCTAACCTCAATTCAGTATTGCGGGTTCAATGTTTTTCATACTAATTTTAAAACGTTATAGCAACTGTTTCACATATTGGATTTTATTCAAACTACTCTCTAAACCTCCCCGGCAACAATAAGAATAAACTGTGCTGTTTTCGGTGAAACCGGTTTAATAATTTTCGAGAAAATCGAGGACAGACAGACAGACAAACATTCATTTTTATATATAGAGACGTTCCCTGACCAATACAATTATTTTTTTGCTGTCCATCTTCTTGTTTTAGAAAAATCTGCATCTATTGACGCCAACTGACGGCGATGCCAAGATGGGGGTTCTAACCGCATGTATACATACTAACTGCGCTGGGGCAGACGTCACCAGCAGCCACCAGCACCATCAAAATATTCTAGCCGATAACCTCGGCCGGTATTGGCCCGTGCATGTGTGGATTCGTTACGCTTACGTACGCTGTAATATTAATGTGTTTATAGATAATGTAGGCGACTAACATTGTCGTGTCTGCACTGTACTGTTCTGCACTGGGCGGGACTGGTAGATGTGAATAGACTTTTGTAGTTAATATAATTATTGTTATTACGGTATGACAAATGTTTTGGATTTTACACAAAACTTTGGATTTGAAATAGAATTATAAGAGCATCGCGTAGGAGCTATTTTAAAATTGTTTTTTTTTTTTTTTTTAATTATCTTTTTTACTTATCTACAATCCAAAAACTTGTTCTTCTTTTTTCTTTCTTTGTATCATGTACTATATTATATTATGTATTATGTAATTTCATACATTTTTACGTTATCCGAAATATAAAAATAAATAAATATTTTTTTCACAATGTCACAATGCACTCATATCATATTATGCACTTGTATATTATGTATCATGTAGATCAGGCTATTATTATTTTCATTTTAAAAAAAAATGTCTACAAATTAAAAACCTTTCCCTTTATAACTTCTCTGTCATGCACTTATACATTATTATACACTCATATATATCATATATATGTTACACTTACATACCTACTATGTATCCTGTTCTTTTTTTTTAACTTGAAACCTTTTTTTCTTTCTGTTCACAAAATCATTTAAATATTAAAATATGTAAAAGCCCACCGGGGCGTTAAAAATTAAGAAAATAAATAAATAGAATAAACATTTTAACGATTTTATGAATCATAATGAAATAATCATTGTTATTTATTTACTTAGCACCAATGGAAGCGATGCCTTTTACCCTCCTTCATAAAATCTACCCTGCAAAGCTCATTTCAACCCCTTCACAGAGGCGGCTCTAAGTGGAAAAAGCTTCTATGGGAGCATTTTGAGTGGCTAAAAACTACCTTTCAGTGGCTAACGTTGTTGAGTCGTGAATGACCTGAAAGCTCTGGGCCTGAACTGAAATGTGTTACTAGTTTCGCTTGTTTCACCCTACTTTACCGACTGAAAGGAAACAACTTGAAAAGAGAAACTGCGGAATCGATGACATTAATGTGCATTTTTAGCTCATATCTTCCAGGAACTTTTTTTATTAATCTCAAAAACTGTCGTACCATCTGAATTCAATCTAAACTAAAGAGGAACTATTAATTATTAATTGTTTTGTGTTTAATTCGTAGAACTCCATTTATTTTTTATAAATTTATTGTAAATCAAATTTAATAATGTTATTACTAAGTTCTGCTAGCATTAAAGTTTTAATTATTGTGACAGCTGTAAGACCCCTTAGTTGAATATTATATTACATACGATATAGTTCAATCGATTCTGAAAAAAAAAATCACCTTTAAAATATACATTATCAGATGTTCATGATAAATACATATATAAAAAGTGACACTAAGTAATACAGCGCTCATCCATTTAACAACCTATTTGTACGGACATCATTTTTTACTTTTTCCTTTATCCTTTTTAAAATATGTGTTTTTCTACATACAATAAGCCATTTATTTACGTCATTAAGTCTGCGTTGTTACGTTATTAAAAACCTCTTTAAAACAAGATATTTTTCTCCGTACAATTACAAAAACATAACTCACGTTTAAGTACTACTTATATTCCAATTTTGTTCTCTTCACGAGATACTTTCACTAACGAGAGGCTTTCGCGCTCCCATCCAGCAGCCTTCGTGTTCTAAGTGTAATGCATTTCTCGTAATTTCTCACACCCCTAACGTGTTTACGGCCTTCATTCTTAAGTGACGTTTTAAGCTCGCATACGAGGTTTGCTTTAACCCTTTAACAAAGAAAAGTTTCTGCCCGACATGAATAAATAATTATATTCTTCTGACATTAATGGGTAAATCAGTATTTCAGTTACATGGTTTTAATATAATATTTATGATTATACAAAGCAAACCATGTATTAAACCGATAAAAGCTCTCTTTTATAACCAAATTTAATATATACTTGTTATTGTACTAATATAGTGAAGATTACTTACCCGTGGAATATTCCTGAATATTAATTATCATATTCTATTAAGGGAGAGCACTAAAAAATACCGCAAATGATTTATCTGATTCTATACGGATTGACGTCATTTTACATACCAATTTAATCCGATATGAGGTGATAACTATCAGAATGTTGGATTTTTAAAACTATTTTAACCTCAGTAACATCAGTACCCAAAAATACACGCTTTGCTGGTTGCTAACTCAAGAAATACTACCAATGTAATCAATAAATTATGTACGGTTAATTAGGACAATGCATAACGTTTAAAAAAAATGACAAAATCCTCAAACCGTAATCTATAAATTCTATGAAATGTATCTCAAGTTGTTTTAAAATATGGCAGTTTGAATACCAGTGAAAGCAATTTTGAACGTTTTATCTAAAATTACTATACGTATTTCATATAGAACTTAAAAGATGACAGATTGAGAATTATTGTCTTTTGAAACCTTATGGATTTTCCTAACTACCCGTTTGGATTTTATCATTCGTAGTATTTCTTGAGTTAGCAATTCGCAAAATGTGTATTTTTGGGTGCTCACCATTAAATTGATTTGGTGCAGGTATTCATTAATAAAAAATAACACAATAAAAGTATTTGATTGAATCTTAGCATAATTGGACACTTTTGTAATTTCAAGTTATATCATCTGCACTTATGGGTACTCTACTTAGGGCCGGTTTCATAACCATCCGTTCATAACGCTTGATACAATTTTAAACTAATATTTGGTCTACCGCCCGATTTCCACGTTTTATAAACGTTTTCACATTACTGATCGTTTGACAGTCGTTGCCCGACGATCACTTATTTGACACCGTGCACTATAATGATCAAAAATACAATATATAATTCGCATTTGTGTAATGAATTCCTTATCGAGCAATGAAAGTGATGACAAGCGAATGGCAATTATTCAAGGTAAAAAACGGATTGATAACGTGATTAACGAAACGCTTCATTACGTAACAGAAATTTGGTAGTTCGTTTATAAAACTAGCCCTTACAGGAACTATAACGAAATAATTTCGGCTTTAACTTATTATAAATGTGGGATTAACTTAAGAAGACCGTCTGCTTGCCCTGTTTCACAGAAAACTTACTTTTTGATTCAAGTCCCCAAAAAAAATCCCCATTTGAATAATTTTGATATTTATTATTATAGATATTTTTTAATATATTTTGATGAAAAAAAGATCATTCGTTTTAGGTGAGTATTTTTGTCTCAAATGCAAAATTAAGTTTTATATGAAACAGGCAGCACTGGCGTTCCTCTCAAGATTAAATTAACGTTCCTCAAAAATGCCTACCGATTGAATTTATTTTATGTTGCAGCCTACAATTTGAAACTAACGGTAAATAATATGATGAAGTTTAGTACTAAATACACAAAAGGTGTTTATGGTCAATTAAATATTATTAATAATTAATGTACTTGAAAAAAAAAATATTTCCGCTTTAATTATATTTATCTAACTAACTGTATTTAGAATATTATTAACTTAAAATTTAATAATTATTTTATATTTTATGCATTGTTATTTTCTTGATTTTATTTATATTAATAATAAAATATATATTTAAAAAAACATATTTATTGGTTCCATGGCAGTTGATCCCCCGACAGTTGGCCCCCCGACAGTTGATCCCTCCGATAGTTGATCCCTCCGACAGTTGAATCCTACGACAGACGATCCCTCCGATAGTTGATCCCTCCGACAGTTAATCCCTCCGACAGTTAAACCCTCTGACAGTTGACCCTCCGATAGTTGTTCCCTCCCCACAGTTGATCGCCGAAAGAATTATTTCTGCTGAACGTTCTTATTTGCAAGGTAAGAATGAACAGAAGATATGCTGCCGTATAACAATGGCCGATATATTTATATCTGCAGGCGTCTCACCGAAGTGGTATGCAGAAAGGATATACGTACGAATAACAAAATGCGAGATACTGATACTTCACGTAGGCTTTGGGAAAATACGCTATAGATTACTACTTGCATATAGTATAACTAAATGTCCCGAAGGGATAATCAGAGATTATATACGGCCGTAAGTATAACAAAAGTTGATTTACTGTGCAGGCATATTGAGTGGAAATCTACTATACAAAATAGATTTACTAAAAATAATGCCAGGAATCAATTGTCCTGGGGATCAACTGTCGGGGGGGATCAACTGTCGGAGGGTTCAACTGTCGGAGGGATCAATTGTCGGGTTACCAAATTTATTATTTAAAATTCCATAAGCATTTTTTATCTTTTTCATATTTTTTTAAACTTTTTTAATTAATCACTTACCCACTTTCATCACTTACTGTTAATTTTTGTTCATGTATATAATTTGTCTATGCTTTCATTATTATTTTTTTATGTTTATCATTTGTCTATACTTGTAATTATTATTTTTTAGTATACTGGGTATCCTGATGAGGAAAACTTCGCTTTCGAAACATGTTCATATTTATATATTAAAACAGTGGTATAAACAAAGTAATTTTCATTAATTTATACAAAGGGGTGTTTACCAAGAGCGATTATTTCCCATGAACATTTTCAAAGAAGTAACTTTTGCTCGTCTAGTTTCCAGATCGGTTTCCGACAAACTTACGGAGTTTTATTCCGTCGTAAATAATAAATAAGGTCGAAGAAGCACTAAGGACTTGCGGCAAGCTCCTCGCTTGAAGCAGTTTGGGCACGGGGGTGTTTTTATTTGTGCTCATAACACCTGCTTCTTCCCATCATTATGATAGAAGCAGTTACCCTAAACTAGGCAAGGGGTGTAATGGAGGCTTCCGATGTTTAGCCACTGCTCAAAGCCTGCATGCGAAGATGAAAACCGTTGGAGAAAGGTTGAGATTATGAAGAAACAGAATAAACAGGGTGTATGAGTAATAGAAAAAATATAATTCCTTTCAGACATATTTATCTTTTCAGCAAAAATAGTCCACTAATAATAAGTTAAAGTAACTTTTCTTAGCATTCAGGACCAGAAAAAATTTTTTTTTTGAGAAAACTGATGGTGTTTTTCGTGACATTTGCGTTATTTTTGCCGAAATTTTCGTTATTTTCTGACAAATTTGTGTTACTTTGTGAAATTTGCGTTATTTTCTGAAAAATTTGTGTTATTTTTGGGAAAATGGTGGTATTTTCTAACAAAAGTGGTGCACATAATTTGTTTTAAAAAAATATTGTGTTGATTCTTTTTTTCTAAATAGACAAAATAATTATGGTACCCGGCGTTTTCAACCTGACTTTTATGGCTTTATAAGCTTATCAAAACCGTAGATCAATAAATATTTAGAACCTACAATATTACTTTATAATTTTAAAATACCATAATATTGCATGAAAAATATTAAAGTTCACGGTTATTTACCCGGTAATTGCGATATTCGCGTTTTTCACTAAATAACTAATTTCGCGTGAAAATCCGCGTTATCAAAAATACGAAATTTTCATGTCTGTGGTCATTCGATTGTTTTCGTCGTAATACAGAAACATAAAAAGAAAATTCTTTAAAGTTTTATGAAAGCATCAAGCCACCGACAGATTTTTGTTCTACCTTTTTATGAGTTTTTTTTGTAGTACCTACTTCATCTTATTTTAAAGTTTACAGGTACTAATCACTAGTTATTTTTAAGCCTCACAAATGTGTCATTCTCGATGGAGGCATAAAGGATTTGCCAAAACATCATCAGATTGTTTAATTTAAAATAAATCTACTCGTCGTTAGTTAAATAAAAAACTTTTTAATGCCATTTTTTGTAATGATTTCAATCTGTAGATTGTAAATTACTCATTATTCGTCTTTTTGACAGAATCCAAAAACAAATTTAGTTGTTTCGTGTGATACTCATCCCTTTTAAGCAGAAAACAGTTTCATGATGTTTATAAATTTTGCAGCTACGTCGCCCGATTCTGGAATGCATTATTTATCATTATCTGCAGGGTTGATGTTGATACTATGTACGAGAACATAAGTATTCAAGTAGGTGGTAGATGTACCTGCCATGGGGCTATGGGCTATGGGGCTATAGAGCTACGGGGGTGGTAGGTAATATTCCCGAGTTTGATAGAGTTGCCGCCGCAGCTTTATGGGATCCCTACATGCTATATGCACTTTACAACTACTATCATGTGATATGCTTCGCATTGCAAACAGTATCTGTCAGGTTAGTTGTGTTATAATTATGATGAAGTCATTAAGGCAGGTTAGTTAAATAGTTTATTCAAATTGATGTGGTAGTCAACGGTTTATTCAAACTCTTGGCTAAATTATAGGGTTGTGATTGGGGTTATCTTTTTATTGCCATTTTTATACGGTTGAATGCGTACTTTTGTATTGTGTTTTCCAAAGAAGCATTACAGTACAACTTTTAAAAGCCGACAAACATTATGGACAGTACAATCGTTTAAAAGTTTTTAAATGACAACACATTTATTATATGAATAATAATAACTTTTTTTTTTAAATAAGCAAACACTTTGTGGAGTGATTGATGATGAATTAAAATACACTTTGTGTGAATCCAATTTTATTTCGTATATATGTCAACTAGTTTCGATTCTGCTTAATCTTCATCGGGACTCAAATATATTGTATATTAAGATATACTGTGTAATAATATGTGGTATATTTTTCAAATTAAAATATATAGTATATTTTTCAGTTCCGATGAAGATTCAGCAGAATCGAAACTACAAGCATACATGCAAAATGAAAGTGGATTCATACAAAGTGTATTTCTTTTAATTCAATAATAACTTTGGTTAAACCACAGTATTTAAAATGTTATTTATTTAACTCCACAAAGTTATTATACACCTTTTGAAGAGGCAACACAATTATTTATTTGTTTTAACTCTACATCGCTTACTTAGAAGTTTCTTATGATTAATGTTAGAATTTTTTTTTTTTGAGCAAATGAACAATAAGATATGCATGCATAGTTTTTTTTTAATTATTGAAGGCAATATTAACAAATCACAAATGAAATATGAAACAGAACATATACAGAATATTAATCCTACACCTGTAGAAAAAGTCAATAGGTAGCCCTTAAAAATAAATGTATCCGAGACATCATTAATATTAAAAATAAATTCGGGTAGAATCTTGGAGTCATATGGAAAGATAGCAGCCAAAAATATATGGGAAATAATTGAAGATATTATTTACAGTTCTTAAATTATTTTTAAGTATTTTATCGATAAGAATGATGGAAAGCAATAAGGTGGTATTAGCTCAGTCGGGTAGAGACTCAGTTCGAGTCCCAGATGCGATCGTTACCTTTTTATTTTCTGTGTCTATTCTGTTTCATATTTCATTTGAGATTTGTTTATATCATTTTCAATTATTAAAATATTATACTAAGTTAGGTACATAAGCTTCAATAAGTTAATCCAAAAAAAGTAATTTTCCTACTTCACTGATAAAGTATCTCACTTGACTGACAATTTCCCGTGCTCACATCTAAAAAAAAAACACAAACATTGTTAAATCTCTTTGTTAAAATGAAAATTATTTCATGTCGAGCGACTGAGACACAATAAAAAAAATTTGGGAATTTCCTGGGCGTAATTAGAATCGTACCCCGGAACAATCACTTTATCCTGCAACAGGAGATATCCTTCAGTCCTGAGGAGTGGCTAAGAAGGATTTAGTCTGCTGTGTGTAGACGTAATCTCAATAGGGCAACGAACTGGGCTCGTTGGCTAAGCCGGCTTTAGGCTTTGAGTAAACTTATTCAGTTAGCGAGTCTTAGTATCGGGAGCTTTGCTTTTAAGAAGGAAGTCTCGGGTTCGACATCAAAGCAAATGTCTAAACACCTTAATGTATCCTTATTATGAAGAAAAATGTTTTTTTTTGAAGAGGAATAATCTCTCGAACGGTGAGCTCTTGCTCCATTAAATTTGCACACCTTTTCTGTCTGGAATTACGAAGAACTTGATATCTTTTCAGTTCACAGCACCATCTTCATTATGAGCTATGGAGCTTTGAAATGAACTTTTTACCGTAAACATCATTCTGTTCTTTTCTTCTTATTTTTCAATTGTACAAAAAACAAAGAATGTGTCGAAACTCAGGCAAAACCGGGTAATAGCTACATATACAGGGTGTTCCGTAAGTGGTGGATAACATTTTAACTGTGGATGGGAGACCCCAATTCCATTCCAAAAATAAATATCATGTTTAGTAAAAGTCCCATGGTTTTCGAGTAAATTAGACTTTTTTGAAATTTTCAAAAATTGACATCCTTGCTCACTCTATTCGGTGCCACGGTCACAAATTAAGTAATTTTCTCG
Organism: Halesus radiatus; assembly: GCA_022606495.2. NCBI lineage: Eukaryota > Metazoa > Arthropoda > Insecta > Trichoptera > Limnephilidae > Halesus > Halesus radiatus. Next base: position 27,121 of record JAHDVE020002789.1, read on the forward strand.
GTCTGTTTTTTGTTAAATATTACTCTTGAATAGTAGTGCTATTAAAAACTCATTACTATTATTGCGTTAAGAGGATTAAATTTTAAATTCCTGTTTTGATCAATTCTTCCCCCCTACGTCTGAGGCCGAGTGGCCAAAACTTTCCCGTTCAATAGAGTTTCAAAATGGTATCACGCGTGCTATTTATTTTTTCAAAACCATATAATTAGATACTATTGTTTTGGAAATGAAGCTATTACAAAATTATTTTTTGTTCAAAATCAGCTAAATATATAGGAATAGGGAAGTCAACTGTAAATCAAGTACAACAAAACATCAAGTACATCCATTCCACGTCATACGCTTGCAAACCAGATTGGTAGATACTCTCAGTATTGCCCTGGTGAAAGACCACCACTGAGAACTGAAACGTTGCTTGACATGACTTTCGCCGGTACTTCCCCACCTTCCCCTTCCCATACCCTTCAGCCCCACAACATACCCCAATAATTGGGGATGCCATAGTCTCACTGACTCCCGGTAACTGGGTTATTTGGTCTTCTAACTGCAGACAAAATAAAATTATTTTTTAATTATAAAGCTTTACCAAATTATTTTTCTGCGGTCAACTTTTTTAACCCATCACAAAGTGAAAATGAAAAATGATAAGATAACAACATATATTATATTATAAGCATTTTTTTAATGTGAATACCGCACAAGGGTCCCAACTGCTCCCAACCGTCTGCAGCCAGTAAGACTATGGCATCCCCAATTGGGGAATGTTGTGAGGCTAAAGGTGGTGGGGAGAGGAAGGATAAGGAGAAGAGGAAGGTGTCGAAATTCCTGGCTATTCAGATTTGGTCACCAAACACTGCTAAAAGCCATTTCAAGCAACGTTTCAATTCAGAATGGCGGTCTTTCACTGGGGCGATACTGAGAGTATTTTCCACTCTGGAACGTGCGTAAATATTATTTTTAATGAATTAATTGTGAAACAATACAAATTAATTAAATAAAATTTACTTGTGCACGCCGATATTTGAACCCGCCACCTCCTTAGTCGAGAGCTTTACCCCTCGACCATGGAGGCCGTCAAAGAAAAAGTACAGACAAACATTACCAGGTTACAAAAATTTGAAAATCTCCCACTACAATCCCAATAAGAAGAAGATGCTTGTGTTGTGATGGAGGACTTGGACTCACGACCCTTGGGTGGGACCCAGACGCGATGCCAACTCAGTCACTGACCGGTCAATATTGAAAGTTATTGCACTCTGGTTTATTTCAACGATTATGACATTAAATAGATTTTTTGTCCATCGGAATAACTTTAAGGCTTTTTACATACATTTAAGGCTTTGAGATTCCGGGCTGCATTTTTGTATGCCACGTACAACAGGGTCAATGGCACGATGGTATTCCCCAATACCTTATTTGATTCCGAGGTCTGGTCAAGGTCTGCTAATCGAGTCTTTTGTTTTAACATCAGTGTGGGCAGTTAGGTGGCTTAAGCCGCCTGGCACCGTTTTAAGAAAACATGTGCCAAGGGATTGAATAATGGGCTTAAATTAAGAAATGGACTCTCGGACGCTCGAGGCTTTCGACGCAGTGGCTTCAGTTAGTACGGGTGAAAACGGTTGTGTGAACTTGGATATATATGAATGAAAACACGTGAAATCAACGCCTTCGAATTATGGTGCAGAAGATGAATTCTGAAGATTCTCTGGACAACTGTAACAATTAAAATAATGTCGGCAGCATGTATTTTTTCTCGGAAGATTATACAATTTGTATGATTTTTCAGGTTAATAATTATTGCTTATAATAATTTGTTACCATATTTGTGCTATGCATAAAAAATCTTGTCTTGTAAAAACATTAGTTTATCATTTAAAATAATAATATTTGGCAAGTAAAAATAAAATAGTAAAATAGAAATAAAATGTAGATTCGATAGAATCTCGACGCCACCTAGTGAAAGAGTTAGCACTTACAATGCCGTTCCCACAAAAATAAAGATGGTTGTTTCCAGTAAGAAAAAATGTAATAAGCAATGATTGTAGTCTGAAGAACTAGTACATGTTGACTAATTTGGCGGGTAATGAATAACCTGCCGTAGCTCAGTGGTAGAGCACTTGTCCGGTAAATAAAAGGTCGCGGGTTCGTGTCCCGTCGGCAGTATGTATTTTTTCTCGGAAGATTATTCAATTTGTATGATTTTTCACTTTAATAATTATTGCTTATAATAATTTGTTACCATATTTGTGCTATGCATAAAAAATCTTGTCTTATAAAACATTAGTTTATCATTTAAAATAATTAAAATAATCATTTTTATTCGGCCATCTGTGTAAAACCAAACCGAAAGAGTGTTGCAAAGAAGGTTTTTTTTTATTATATATGAATGAACCATTGTCCGATTACATAAAATACACAACACTAAATGAGATAAACAAGAGCTACAGAAAAATAATGAAGAAGCAATGACAAAAATATAAATTTTAGAGAACATTCAGGTCAAAACCCGAGCATGGTTCTGGTAGAGTCCATGCTGCTATACATATTAAATGATATTCTTCGAATTTTATTTTCGTTACAAAAACTCATTTAGACTGGTACCAAAATTTTCAAGGCCCTGGCTTGAGTTAAGTCTCGACATTTTAGACAGCGTAGAATAGAAGGTACTCATAATTAGTAGTGTTCATTGAGGAAAAGCAATTTATTGTTCCTGAGTCTACGGCAAGCAATATGATAAGAAGTGCTTATTCGGGAAACACACCAAACGCACGCCCAATATTTGCACACGGTTGATATTTATTATATGAGAACGGGTCACTTCTACGACTCGTTCTTGTATTCAACAGCTCGGCTGCGAAATTATCTGAGGTTCTCTGTGTTTCCTACCTCTTAGAACTTTTATTTTTATTTTTTATTAAAAGATAGAAAAATATTCCCTGGTTACGAATAACCTGACAATATTTGAAAATCTCCTACTACCATCACAGTAAGCGGAAGATGTTGCTTGTGTCATAATGGAGGACTTAGCCAGCCAATTGAACTCACAACGCCTGGGTGAGACCCAAACGCGATGCCAACTCAGCCATTGACCAGTCTTGGTTCAAGGCCCAAGTTCACTCCTTCCTATCCTCTAAAAGACCGTCCATGCAGCATCCCCATAGATCATTTCCATCAGGGCCTCTTGTGTGAACTGAATGAGTTGCAACAACGAAAGTGAGTCTATAATACAATTAATATTTTTGGAAATGCAAATGATATCGAAGCCTTTCCCACGCAAAAGCGGATTGCAGAAATTTAAGTTTTAGGTTTGTCCAATTTCATTATAGGAGTAATCGCCCATTTCTCGTCGTAATCATCATGCAATTCCACGTAAAAATCGATGATGTACGGATGCAATATGATGAATATGAACAATTTAGAAAGGAAACCAACTGTAAGAATAATATAAGAATAGGAAGTAGTATTTGTACCGCGCCCTTTAGGTGATTTTTCACAAAAACGGAGCTATAAAAATCATCCGATTATTATTATTATTATACTGGCATATTCAAGATGAGGGCAAACCTTAGAGTAATAATTTACTCTAAGGGGCAAACTAGTGAGCAGTAAAGATTGTTTTAGGGTATTTATATTCTTAAAGCCACAGGCCGTTCTATTGATGAAGTAAGAAGTTTTAGTAATTTATTAGCGATGATTGTTAATGTGGTCATGAAAAGGAACCTTCCAGTCTAAAGTGACACAAAGGTCCTTAAGGGGATCCACTTCGTAGAATTCGAACGAAATCACGCACTCCTTGTGCTGGTTGCGAAAAGGTTGAAATTCCGGCCAACACGGTCCACATGTATCCATTTACGCAAACAAAAAATCACCAAAATGGGTGTTTTATTTTATTTTGTATAGCTCGGGCAAAAATATTAAAATGTTTTTCAGTCATATTCTAAAAAACCTAATTTGCCACAATGAACAATATAACAATATCGGAAAAGGGTTTCATAAGTAAGAGATTTTACTTTTTTTTTATACTTATTTTTTTGTAGGCTTATTTTTATATATATGTTACGTCGCCTCAAAAACTCTGTCTAGCTGGAGAACAGGGCGTTCGATTTCACTCCTAAAACAATATTAAACAATAACACAGTGATTCGTCAATGTCTATCAGATACATAGTTGGTAAATTTTCATATCAAAATGCTTTGAAAGACATATCACATTGAAGAGTATAACGAAGTGTTGATGTACTAATATTACGATCGATCTATGAAATTCAGTGAAACAACATCGAGTCACTTGACCAAATGACGGGATCACGTTCACATCGGTATGCAGACATATAAATTAACCGAATAAAGCCCGCATCGTTCAATTTGGTCATTTGGTGCCATAACGAGGGGAGGAACGCGCGTATTATTTCTGTCAACGAGAATACTTCATTTAACGCGTTTAGGAAATGAGCCCAATTTAGAATACCCTTTTAACTTCAAAAGAAGCGCTTTTAAAAACATACAATATGTAAATATATGTGTTTAAGATGGTTCTTGCAATTATCACGGTGAAAATCACGTGTCCCGGTTACTAACAACTATTCTAAACCCTTACATATAGAAATAAAGGGCCATAGATTAAATTTACTTGAGAAATTCATTTCAATGTGCACATTGACAATATTATAAATAAAGCTTACTGCATACTAGGCTTTGTTATCAGAAACAGACGTGTATTTCGAAAACCGGAAACCTACCTCCACCTTTACTATACGCTCGTCCGTTCTCAACTTGAATACTGCGCCCCCATATGTACTCCACGCTACGATATCCACAAAGACAACATTGAAATAAAAATATTCAATATTCATATTCAATAAAAATTTCTGCATTTCCTAAATTACAAAATGAACGCACCTAAACGGGGATACGTAAATATGCTCTCTATCTCTACCTTCTCTAACCGGCAAACATACCTTGACCTCATGACCCTGATAAAGTCTGCAATTCCATTATCGACTATCCTACCTTATTCCAACTAATAAACTTTAAAGTACCACCCAGAACAACTAGATTTAACGACTTGTTCCACATTAGCCGAACGCGCACAAATGCTGGTGTCAGGGTTCCAATCAGAAGAATGTGCGAGTTATTCAATAAAATCAAACTTTGATGGATTCTGACATATTCTTTGATTCGTGCTGTACTTTAAGAGAAAATTGAAGCTGTTTTCATATGAAATCAAAAAAATAAACAACCAAACTTCAACGAACAGTGTTCACACATTGTGTACTTTTTTATTATTTCTTTGTATAACACTATTTTTTTATTTAATCATTATTTTTTTCCCTTTACTTTCTTGTAAAAAATATTTGTAGTTTATTTACCTACTGTTACTTTATATAGAGATTGTGCACTTTTTCTGTGTAACACAATCTTAAATTACTTAATTTGTCTAAATATTATTTTAAAGGTTTATTTATCTGTATTATATTAATCAGTGAGAAATTGTTAGGATACAGGTGGGTTCTCAAGATATTGTATATTGTTTGAATATTACTGTCTGTATCCGTATTATCTCCTTAAATATTATTATTATTAATAATCCTAATATAATGTTAATTAATAAAGGAAAATGATTTATTTCCTACTTTTAAGAATATTCACGAAATCTAAACAACATAATTCCTAAATACTTTAGAGAGTCACCAAAAACATTAAATTCATTGACTTAAATAGCATTTAAGATATTGTATTATAAAACAATTTAGAAAAAACTGCTCGTATATCTGAGGAAAATAGCTTTCACTGTAAATACCTGACAGAATAGAAGATTTGTATTTACAACATTTATTTTAAAAGTCAATCGGTTTTACCAGTAATAAATCATTTTAGTCACCATACAAATTAAAACTGGGTGTGAGTAAATAAAATCATTTATACTAGGTTTTGCCTATTGCAGTGCTGCAATTGGTTTGTGTATTTAGAATATGTGTTGTAATGTGAATGAAGCAAGAAGTGTGTGTGTTGGAAATAATTTTTAAAACGAATATTTGGAAAAATATTTATACTCAACCTCCTACCCCTACTCCAACTCCTACTCCAACTCCTACTCCAACTCCTACTCCAACTCCTACTCCAACTCCTACTCCATCCTCTAACAGCTCCTCTACTTCCATCCCTACTCAACTCCTACTCCAACTCCACTTCTCTCTCCTCTGTCCTTATCCTCATTCTGAACTCCATCTACCCTTCCTTCTCCTCTTATTCCAACCCCACCCAACGAGCAGGAGCTGGGAGTAGGAGCTGGAGCAGGAGCTGGAGTAGGAGTAGGAGTTGAGTAGGAGTTGGAGTGGAGTAGGAGCTGGAGCAGGAGAGAGGAGTAGGAGCAGGAGTTGGAGGGAGTTGAGAGAGTAGTAGGAGTTGGAGTAGGAGTAAATTACTGGGTAGGGAGGGAGTAGGAGTAGGAGCAGAGGTACTAGTAGGGGTAGGGTTGGGGATTATAAAACTTTTCTATAAACTATTAATAACCTCAGACAACGACGGGTACTTCAGCTAGTCTATTATATAAAAAAAGTACACACTTGACCTTCAAAACAAAAGGAAGGTCAATGTCTACCCAAGAATTCGAAAAACCACCCCACCCCCCTTTCACACCCCTTATAGCAGAAATTTGGTACTTCTTGATGATTTGTACACTTGACGTTCAAAATAAGAAGAAAGCTACTGGGTAGAGGTAGGAGTAACACATCATAACTTTAAAACTTTCCTCCATTTATAATCCCGGCCGACGTACTGGTGAACATCTTAATATATATAATCATTTAAGATAATATTAATTACTTTAAATGAAACATGAAACCGAAAAGTAACAGAAAAAAAGGTTACGGTAGTAGCTGAGACTCGAACCCAGGACCTCATGGTCTATCCGGGACCTTGCGCTCTAATCCACTGAGCCTACCCTAATCCGTCCCGTAATTTCTATCGGTATCGTACTTCGATTTATAAGAACTGTCAATATCATATTCAATTAATTCCCATATTTTTTCGACTGCTACATTTTTATCGTGACTACAAGATTCTACCCGAATTTATTTGTAAACTTTAGATAGTGTCTCTGATATACCAATAAGATTTTAATTTATACTGGACATCTGTTGACTTTTTCCACAAGTCTAGGATTAATATTCAATTTTGGAATAACTTATTTAAGCTTTTGAACCTCATTGAAATATATTTTAAATCATTGAAGATAATATTAACAACTCTCAAAATGGAACATCTTAATATTCACCTCATTCAGTTAACTAAGATGAATCACATCTTGCACAATCCTTTTTCATAAATTTGTTCGCTGCTAAAAATACATAAAGCTCTTGCCTTCGATCCATTGGATTACTGACTTTTTCAACTCAAAGAACTGGATGAATAGGATTCTATGAAAGCTTTTAATTTGTAACAGCGACTCTAGACTTACCATCGATGGCAGTTTAATCCAATTGAATCGATAATCACGTTCAGATTAATTTATCTAACGTTCCCCCCTCCTCCTTGAAGCCAGAGAATGCAAGTTGTGCAATTTCGGACTACGTGAAATACAGTTACTAATAAAAACTATTTATCCAGTAAGTACTGGACACGTCCCCAAATACTAAGAAGCCAGTTTTTTAAAGTGCAGTTCTTCATTTTTATTTGTTACTGAACAAGGGGTGGATTTTAAAAATAAATTATTTTCATAAATGAAAAACATTGATTCTCACAGAACAGCTTTTTTTTAAAGATTAACTCCACACAGAAGAGCCTATGTCATTAAAAAAAATAATTTAAGACATTTAAAAAAATATATGAGGCAAAAAGTCCCGATAAACTACTTTTTAGTAGTTTGTCTAACGGGAGCTAGTTATTCAAAACCTTATAGTTAAGATTAAGTTACAAAATATATATCTATATAAAATAAAAACATATGTAAGAAATTTAAAACATAAATATTTCGTAAGAATCTTACTCAAAAATATATAAATCTTTCAAGAAACCGTGCGGAGGGTCTTTTTGGGGAGAGGAGGGTGTGAACATAGGTCTTGAAGAAACCCATAAATTAAATTAAATTCTATTGAACTCAAGAACGAGTCATAAAGTCAAGACCCGTTCTCATGTGGCAAATGTCAACAGTGTATAAATGTTGGGCGCGCGTTTGGCGTGTTTCTCGATTACGCACCGGTGCCGAAGGAATCAATGACGCTAGTTCTTCAGAGTATCTCCCATTAAAATGCGGGTAGAAAAAGGACAGTATTCCCACCTGACGCCTGAGCACTAAAGATTCCAATCCGTTTGTTAAGATAGGGGAATCTATCAAACGCTCACGAGAGATTTTACAATATAACTGTTATAAAATTAGATAGTTTCTTTGTAAGGTAATGCTATTGAAAAATGGATATCATCATGGTGTTTTTACCCTCCAGTCCGGAATAGCCTTCAGACCGGCAACCTAAATTCAAAGCCTACGAAAAAGGCACCGCGCCTTAATTTATCACCAAGTAAATATCTCAATTTTTAGCAATTAGATGGATAACCTTATTACGATATTTACTCTGTCTAAGGCATTATGAGAACGTGCTGATAGACCCATATTTCATGAGATTCTATACTTCCGAGTCACTTCCCAGAAAGCAATATTAAGTTAAGGAATATGAGAGTACAAAATAAATACTCGAAGATGATTCTTGTAGAAAACAGGTTTACTTATTTATAAAGCAATAAGGAACTCCAGTCCGATACCAGTAGATTTCGTTTTTTTTCTAAATTTAGTTTTTATAGTTAAAATAATTATCAAAATTTCAATTTTTCTAACTTACCATCACGCCGTTTCTCCGCAGGGGTAGGCAGAGAGGACGGACCGCCAAACAACTCGATCTTGACATACACTTCTTGCTTCATTCACATTCATACATCGTCTCATACATTCTCTTCTATTATTCCGACTTCTGACACGGCCCGACTCAAGTATTTGATTCACTTGACCGTGTCATGTCTTCCTCGGTCGTCCCCGGCTTCTTCTTCCATCCACATTCGCCTCATAGATTCTTCTTACGCTCCTTTCTTCGTTCATTCGCTCCACATGCCCAAACCATCTAAGCTTCCCTTTCTTAATCTTACTCATTACGCTATGGTTTTACAACAAATTCGTCTCAGAGATCTCATTTCTACGACATTCAGTTTACTTTCATCCTTCTTCTGAAAATTCCATGCATCACTGCCATACATCAGGGTTGGTATCAGCACTCCATTGTGGACTGCTAGCTTCGCTTCTTTGGACAACTTTTTGTTAGCGCCAACCGCGTTCAGTCCTCACTTAATGGAGTTTTCTGCATTCACCCTTCTTTCAATATCCCTATCAGTCTTTCCATCTCTCGTAAATATACTTCCCAAATATACAAACTCATCGACCTGCTCCAAGTATTCGTCATTGACAACTATATTGCACACTGTTTTCGTACTCTCTCTTTCAAATACCAAAACGCTTCAAATCTATGGCCGGTCGGTTTTGATCAGTTTTGAGGTTGGAATGTCAAATATCGAAAACAAGGATGAGCTTTACAGTACATAATTATATTCATAGTAAACCATAACAAAACATAAGTAATAAAATTATGTACCTTTTTTGAAACTCAAACTCAAAGGATAAAAATGGTTTGCTAAAGAACATTCTAATTTATTTCATTAATATATATATTTTTATATAGATTATATCATACAGCTTGGAGCCACCCAAATTTAGTTAAAGTTAACACAAAATTAAAGTGAAAAATAAAAATTTCCATACACCCCAAAAAACAGAATGCGCACGTGACGTCAGATGTTCCAACATAACAAGGTATTTTGATGAGATAATTTTTTATTCGCTTTTATATAACGATTTATAACTTTTACGTATAATTATATATAATGAAAGTTATATGTTCAGAATCGGTAAAAATTTAAACTGCTGATCTATATGAATACATATTTTAAAGCAATTATATTTTTCACTGGAGTGCCTTATTGTTACACCACATCTACTGTTTTAGTGTTCTAAGTAATGTAGGTATCTTAAAAAAATCCAAATAATCCAGAATAGAGCAATGACACAAATTTTAAAGTGCAATAAATATAAATCCATGCAGAAAATGCTCAAAGAAATAATGAGTTTAATAATTAATTCTTTTTATTGTGTTTAGTTGGTAAAACTTTTTTTTTTAATGTAAAATTCGAAGTAAATAAAATTGAATGATATTGTCAGTAAGTTCTGCGAGTATTTTAGTTTTTAATTATTGTTACAGTTTTTTAAACATAATTCCTTAAAATAATCAGAAAGACATCAAATACATCTGACAAATCAAATACAAGCTGACGGCCTCCATGGTCGAGGGGTAAGGCTCTCGACTACGAATCCGAAGGTCGCGGGTTCAAATCCCGGCGTGCGCAAGTAATTTTATTTAATTAATTTGTGTTGTTTCACAATTAATTAATTTAAAAATAATATATAGTATATTTGCGCACGTTCCAGAGTGGAAGATACTCTCAGTATCGCCCTGGTGAAAGACCACCATTCAGAATTGAAACGTTGCTTGAAATGGCTTTTAGCCGTGTTTGGTGACCAGATCTGAATAGCCAGGTATTTCCCCACCTCCCTCCTCCCCTTCCCCCCCTTCTCCTTCCCCCCCCAATACCTCCAGCCTCACAACATTCCCCAATTGGGAATGCCATAGTCTCACTGGCTCCAGACGGTTGGGAGCAGTTGGGACTCTTGTGCGGTATTCATGTAAAAAAAAAAAAAAAAAAACATACATTCATTGACGTAAGTAGCATTCACGTTGTTATAAAACAATTAAGAGAATAGCTTTCATCTGTAAGTACCTCACAGAATAGAGAATTTTTAATTATCACAGTTATTTTCAAAGAAAATCGGTTTTATCGGTAATAAATAATTTTTAACACCGTTCAAATTAATATTGGGTGGGAGTAAATAAAATTATATACGTAAGTCGTCTCAATGTGGCCTAACCACGGTTTGAAAATGGCTTTGAGTTTGATAATGCTTTTGGAAGGCGAAACATCTGTCATGCATAATGATAATTACCTAGCAGAAGTTTGTTTTAGATAAATCGTTTTTTTTTATTGAATAGCAATAATAACTTTAAAAAAATATATATTAACAGATTAATAAAAATTTTACATGACGGTTGTTTTACAAAATTATTAATGCTCTCTAATTACTTTATAAGAATTAATTAAATTATAAGAATTCCTTTTGATACCCCATTAAAATAAAAGTTTAATCCTATTCAAGTAATTGCGTTTTTTATATATAACTAGCTGATATGCCATAAATGCTTTCACAGCGAAAGTATATGCCTTGTGACGACTATCACTATTACGAGAGCAACAAAGAAACATTAATTTGAAAATTTTATTTCATTCCAAACATTTATTTTTTTCAAAATAAATCTAAACAATAAAGTTCTTAAGTAGGTACCTACTTATGTGTCCCATTTTGAAAATAGTCTACCCAAATAAACCTTCTACTTTTGAATATATAATCTGTGGCTAACCAGAGTGGTGTATCTATGGGCTTACCTCAATACAACATGGCCTGTTCAATGTTCTTCATACTAATTTTAAAATGTTATGGCATCAGTTTCACATATTGTATTTCGTTAAAACTATTCTCTAAACCTTCCCGACACTAATAAAAACAAATGTGCTATTTTCAGCGAAACCGGTTGAGTAATTTTCGAGAAAATCGAGGACGGACAGGCAAATATTCATTACTATACTAGATTTTAACAAAACTGCATTGAATAACCGTACTTAAGGCGTTGATCTTTAATTAAACGACGTGCATGGCAACACCAATGTCGTGTTGAAGTTTAAGCGGGCTGCCTGTAGCGGGACCACCACCTCCTGTACTTCCTATTTTCCTGGTACCCCCACACCCGCCTCGGCGGAAAGACTCAGCCTTGATTTATATTGCCAATTACATGGTTAGTACCGAGTTAGTACCTCCTCGCTCTCCTCTGCTCCTGGTAATAATGTGGCTCACGGGCCAAGATTTAAAAGATTTTATCTTGAAAGGTGTATTTTCTTTTTAGATCAAATAGTGCAATTATTTGTGCGCCTACTGATCTCGGAAAAATGCCAATTAGGTGGTCAACAGGGAATTTCTTCGGTTTTATCTAAGTCTCGCAATCGAAAGATATATTAAATGTTTTTGTGTTTAATTCGTAAATTTTTTAAAAAATTTAATGAAAATCAAATTTAATAATGTTATTATTAAGTTCTGCAAGTATTTTTAGTTGTTATTATTATGACAGCTGTTTCGGTGTTTAAGGCCATTTTCAAACCGTATTTGCCAAAAAATACTTGCAGAACTTAATAATAACATTACTAAATTTGATTTACATTAAAATAAAAAAAATCGAAAGATTTGATCAGAATTCTTATATTCGTGTAGTGGTACGGTTAGGCGACGCAGACAAGATTCTTGTTGTCGATCATTGCATCTCCACAAATATTGCAATAGTCGACTATAGATTTAAATAACACATGGGATCGTTTAAAATTTAAAAAATAATAATTGACTCACAATTTGCTAACTTAAACAAAGACTACTCACGAATAATAATAATAACCGGTAGGCGTGTAAAATAAATGTGGTTTAAACAAAGTTTGAGTGTTTCATTTGATTATAACGGATAACCACAAAGTGATAGCTTCACACAATAGTTAATAATAGTTAATAATAATTCAATTCCGTGGCACATTTAAAATAAATTCCGTAAACTTAACTTCTTGGAACAATTGGAAATTAATAAAAATTCTAAAATATTTCTATTAATTCCCCACTTCTATATAGACATCTTCAAGCCTATACTATAATACAAATTAATATAATTATTGCAGGCGTAAAAAACCCTTTTCCAAATTATCATTTATTTTGAATCGCTAATGATAACCCTCCATAACATATAACACTCCATTCATAGTATCATCTCTTCAAACCTACCTTACGCTCCACATTGTAAAATATCATAGAGAGCACTTTTTTATACTTTAAAAATAAAACATATTTTGAAAAATTGTACTTTGTAATTCATAGATATAAATAAATAAACCATCTTAATGACCTTTAGTCAAATTTATAACCCTCAATTATGGAAACTTTACAGTGTAATAACCATTAAAATAACCGACAATTTACTCAGAAATCAATAAAAGCATTGGTAATAAAAATGAAAATATTTTATGAGTTTCACCTACCTACATAGAAATAATATAAACGCACGTCTGTAAGTGGCTTCGGATTCACAATTCATTCCCGAACTTTAAAATCTATATAAAGCCTGCCTTTGGTCATAGTGCAATGTACGCCACTGGAGTTAAATATGTTAAAGTTTCGACATATTTTGATATCATCTGTACATTGCGCTTCAAGAATCAGTGTTAACTAGCAATTTACTAAGGGTGATAACTGTTCAAAACACTCATTACGTTTTACAGAAATAATACATAATGAAAATACAACTTAATTTTCGGGATATTACTTACCGTAAAAGCAGAATATATATATTTTTTTGTATTTCTTGGGGATTAACTATGTGACAATTTCTAGACATTTTGTTTGAAAAGTATATAATAACAATTCTTAGTTTGCTAATCATTTATTAGAGACAAGCCATAGCTTCAATAAAGAAAAAAAAACAAGTTTAAACATTCAAATTGTGCGCCTTAAAACTTTAGAATTAAATCTAAAATTAATTTAGTAAACAAAATAATAGCACCCTGTAAACCACCTTTGTTAACCATGTCTCCTGGTAATTTTGACTCCTCACACCACTCCCCCCCCCCTCCAAATCACCACTCCCACTACCCACACCTAATGGTCACTAATTTTTTCTGTATTTGTTTAATTTAAGTTAGTTTTAATAACGTTAGTGAACGACACCGATGTGTCGAAACCTGTAGCGATATAATAAATCCAACAACAAAATAACAAAAGTACATAGTGAATAAAACTTTTCAAACGAAATATATTTATTTGAATCCCTTATTTTCAGATAATCAATTTTCTTTTCATAGCTGAAACCATATTTCCTTCTTGTTCCAGGTATGTCCAACATATTTTTCTTCGTATCACCGTATTCTCCAACTCCGAGATGCACTTCATGGGGTACGCCAATTCCATTGAATGACAAGAATACCGAGATATAAAGGTAAGAAGCAGATAGAATGCGCATTGAAACTGTATTCTATTGAAATCATTGCATTCAAGTAGGGGATCGACATCACAATGGGGTTTGCAAGACCTTAGTGAGCATTTCAGAAGAAAAATTCTATGGAATCAGGATACCTAAGAAATACAAACTAAATGTATATAGATTTTATTGATTCTCGCAAAAATTTTACCATAATGTTTTTTTAACATTAAATTCACACATGAGGACCTGAGGAAAATAACCCACAGACATATGCCATCTTTGGGGATACTGTGTGAAGGGTATTTTAGGGAAAGGTAGTAGTGTAAGTTCTGGGAAAGAAAAATGTATTAGAGGTTGGTAGGGATCTGGGGATCAGGGGCTCAGTGTATCATCCGGCTGGAGAGGTCAAGGGGTCTCTCTCAACCGGCCTCTCCCGATCTGGCCTGCCACGCAGCTCGTGGGCAGACGCATCCGCCACCAAAACCTAAATAAATCTCACCCTATGAAACCCAGCACCCCTGCTAAGTCACTAAACGTAGCGATTCATTGGGGTGACTTATGCCAGATGTGTTGGTTCTCGGGGCAGCGGTACCCATATTCGTCTCCCAGTTAATCAGCTTTCCCCAAATTATATGTATTTAATTCGTAAAACTTTATTTAAATCGTGAAAAACGGGCATTCTAATTATTCTGTATTTATCAGAAATCGAACCTGAATCTTACTCAGTTTCAAAATTCAGTGACGAAATTCTTCGCAGAACGTAATTTCCTTGACTCAACTGGTTCAATAAGGAACTCCAGTGAAAAATATAATTACTTAAAAAAATATATATTCATATAGATATCAGCAAACAGCGGTTCTGAATATATAACTTTCATTAGAATTTATAAATCGTTTTTTAAAAGTGAATAAAAATTCATTGCATCAAAACATCGTGTTATGTTGGTATAATTGCTACTTATTTAAAAAATCGTTTTAGTGCTAATAAATGTATAGATACTTAAGGTTGTTAGTACTTATCGATACTGATATAATAGAACTTCAAAACGGCACTACTTAGAATAGAATAATCTTTCCTGGAAATATCTGAATAGCAGACACTTACCTAACTTAATCTTCTTCTTCTCTTTTCCCCATAAATATCATCATACGAAGACAAACTTTCAATAAGAGCGAAAAATTAGATTTGCCTTCGGAATTATCAAAAGAAGTATGTTAGAACCCAACGAATGAATTACGATCTGTCCCCAGAGTAAATAATATCTGCGGAATGAACATTTTTCTAAATGACTTGTTCTTTCTGCCTCCCGAATCGAGACATGCGGTTTTTTACTACCCTAATCCAATCTTTTCGTGACATCCCTTTCATCATCTATCTCAAATAATCGCTTCCAGAGATAAAACCCTTGCATATATTCACAACTCACGCACTATTATTATTACCATGGAGTGGCGTAAAAACAAAAGAGAATCCCACGTTCATAGAAAGTCAAGAGAGATGTACAATTATCGAATTTTCTGTTATTTGCGGATGAATTAAAATTATTACTTAAATATAATAAAAATGAAATTATTATTTGCGGATGAATTAAAATTATTACTTATAAAAAATTACTTACACCTATAGAGCGATATAAATAATGTCGTTGAATGGAGTCACACTTATGAGGAGCGGTTGCGAGGCACGTTTCATACAAAACTTAATTTTGGATTTGAGTACAAAATACTCACTTAAAGCTAATGATTTTTTTTTTTCATCAAAAATTATAGTAAATATATAGTATGGAAAAGAAATAATTTATTTATTTTTGTTTCATGTTATAAAATATAGGTCATTAAAGGAATTGATTTTTCGCGATTTTAGAGGCACCTATAATAATTATTTGGGGGCTAACGATACTGTAAATATTAAAAAAAAAATTTTTTAGATAGATATTGTATCGGACGTCACCGTTTCCCAGAATGTTCCAACGCGGCCATCTTCGTATTTGTTATATATAGATTGTTCATATTATTGTTGTTTGTTAATATATGTAACGGGTGGCCTGGGGCGAGCTTGTTCTCCACCGACCGCTCAGACTTAAATTATTGAAAATAAAAACGTAAGAGCAGTACGGCGGTGGGACAGCCTTGTCAGGCATTCACACGGCGCCGTGGGTCTGCACGTTGCGGACCGCCTCAAGTGGCCTACGAAAGCCACTTCGGGTAGTTAGCATTCGACCGCCAGCCTGACAAGTACTTCTATCTCCACCGCCCGTTCGGACTTCTGAACTACTCGCCTTCTTTTATTCCGACCACTGCCTCGGACTGGACAAATGTCGTTGTCTTCAGTACCGTTCCTCCACGCAGAGGGAACGGTAGGAGTGCTACCTCCCCTCCCAGCCTCGCTCCGTAGATTGGGGTGTGTTCCAACGTAAATTGGTCGTTTTTAATTTTATTTAAAGTCCACCATAATGCTTATTTTAATTATTATTATTTTTTTAAATTTTCATTACATTTTCAAAGCTAAACGGGATAAAACTTTTTTTTAATTCACCGTTAGCCCCCAAATAATTGTTAAGGGTGCCTCTAAAATCGCGAAAAATCAATTCCTTTAATAGCCTATATTTCGTAATGTAAAACAAAAATAACTAAATTACTTCTAATCCGTACTAGATATTTACTACACTTTTTTATGAAAAAAAAGATCATTAGGTTTAGGTGCGTATTTTGGTCTCAAATCCAAAATTAAGTTTTGTGTGAAACAGGCCGCGAAGCCGTTCTTAATTGCAATCTCTGGACAAAGTCATGTATGTACATAATGCGCACATCATTAAGTCATACCGATGGTCCAATGATTTTATAGAGGCCCATGAAATCCCGCCAGTTTTATAATCTAGAATCTAGATCTATTCCGATTCCGTGTTTCCACCAATCCCTGTCGGTTATCCCGATCGTACGCCATATTGCCCCCAGAATCGCTTGTCAGCACTTTTGATACGAGATTCGGAGCAATTTTTCATATAAATGTTCCCCTTTTACAATTCAATAAAGGCCGGAACGAGATTGCCGACCGACTAAACAGTAATACTGTGTCACAACTCACCGCCGAATTTTTCTACTGTTTAAACTAGATAGAATGAAATGGGAATAATAAGGTTTTATGACTAGTTGAGTAGAATAGCGGTAAAATTTGTTTTTATTTACATTAAAATAATTCATAAATGATGATTTAATTAATAATAAATTGTTCAAAATTAAGTAAGTAATCTTAGTATTCAAATAGTCTTACGTCGAAAGTCATTGTAGCAGTTGAATTGAAAATATACTGAGATTTGGAAATCGAAAAGCTCTTCGCAAAAATCACATTTTACGTAGTCTTAAAAGTACCATGGTACAAAATTATATTTCAACACAATAATAATCCTATATCCAATAGACTAGAGCACAATTACAATACTCGTCACAATTTTAATAAAGGATTAATGGTTCCTAAGCATACAAACAAATATGGACAAAGAACTTTAGATTATATGGTTCCTAGCTGTTTAAATATAAAACCTGGTGAAAATAAAAAAAATGTGTTAAAATAAAACACTTAATAAATATATTGAAAATTTGGCTACCTATATAAATTATTTGTATGGGATAATTAGGAAATATTATTTCATGTAAGGTTTATTGTTATTAATTATGATTTTACTTTTTAATCTGTAAATTTAATTTATTGCAAGGTTTTGAATAACAAGCACCCATTATTCAAACTACTAAAAAGCAGTTTATCGGTACTTTTTTGTTTTTATATTTTGTAAAATTTAATAAAATGAAAAAAAAAAATAAACCCGATTTTTAGTAGTAATAAAATGAGCGACTTTCGTTATTTTTCGAAAACGTTTCGGCCTTCGAAGGTATTATAATTATTAATTCGATATTAAAGTGATTCTTTCAATTAACTCATGAAAAATATAGTAATCTCGTTATGCAATATAATTTAATAGGAATGTAGACATTAAAGGGGGAAACGAGCTAATATCAAATAAGTTAAAATCCAATATACATGCATATTGCACAAGGTATAATAATTGTTTTATGTAAAACGATATCTTCTCAGCAGGGGCGTGCCGTACACATAGGCATATAAGCACTGGCTACCCTATTTTACTCGAATAAAGATATAAATAATATTGAAATTTATTAAATTACGGCAACAAATCAATCTACACTTAAAAATACGCGTCATGTAATAAATAAGAAATGTAACGCTGTGTGCACCGCACCGAATGCACTACTATAAGGTGTCAAAGGCAGGAACTAAATATGCAAAACGGCAAACACATCATATTCAAATGTTGTCTTCATTCGACCCAAAATATGTACATGTTTGCGAGATGCTCACCCAAGGGATCACTCCTTTGTTTTAGTGTCTGAAAGGCCGTGCCTTTCGGTATAAATATGTAGCCAGCAAATGTAGCAATCAGTGCCATCTGTTGGCACCTCTATTAATTAGCACAACTTTACTAACGGAATATTTAATTACATTGACTTTCTTTCATGCAATTGTGTCGTCGAAAATATGAAAAATTTATATAGAAGAAGCGGTCATTTAAATATTTGATATGGTGCAGATAATCTCAACCAACATCGGCTAAAGTCAGCAGCCTGGTAATTTTTTTCATATCAATTATCCACCGGTCAGTGACACAGTTAGCATCGTGTCTGGGTTCCACCCAGGCGTCGTGAGTTCAATTCCTCGGGTGGGTAAAACCTCCATCACGGCATAAGCAACATCTTGCGCTTACTGTGATAGTAGGAGAGTTTCAAATATTGTCAGGTTATTCATAACCTGCGAAATTTTGTCTTTAATTTTATATATTTAATAAAAAATAATTCACTGTTTTTACTACTGCCTACCCGGCCTATGACTGCCTAAACTGATTATTGCTTGTTTAGTAGTGTACTGTATCGTAGGACTTATGCGTGATTAGGGAGGACTGCGGGCTGGTGTTCCAGACCATTTCGAACCAATTTAAACCACTGTCGGTGTGCACCACTACGTAAGC
The DNA here is from genome assembly GCA_022606495.2 of Halesus radiatus. NCBI lineage: Eukaryota > Metazoa > Arthropoda > Insecta > Trichoptera > Limnephilidae > Halesus > Halesus radiatus. Next base: position 46,375 of record JAHDVE020002789.1, read on the forward strand.
AAGAATCTCTTTAAAATGATTGGCCTGTAGGTATCTATGTACTTTGATCAAAAAATTACTCCCGTTTGATAAAATATATGCTAGGCCAAACTTTTCAAGGTATCTATCTACTTGTATTTCGAACAAATGTTGCAAGTCAAGAAAAGATTCTTTACATATGGAGAGCAGGGAAGCGTTGCCTTCTCGAACAGGCTCCATTCCTTCTGGCGGGATCGTTCGATAATGCAGATGGCCAGATTTGTCAAGGTCCATTCCTGCGGGACTTCGCGAACAGGACGAGTTATGGGGGACCAAAAAATTCAGCCCAACACTCCAAAATTGGCGCGGGTCTGGTTTGAAATTAAAATTCCACCACTGGGCAAACAACCTCGGATCGTACTCCCGGGACATTATTTTAAATGATGACATAATTTTAAAGGACCTGGATAAATTATTACGCTATTTTTTCTAAGGTGAATTTTAAAAGATTTCCGATAACATTATTTTACCAGTTAAATAACCCGATAAGCGTTTCCAATCAAACTTTCACACTATTCGTTTTTCTATGAAAGCAAAAGATCTTTAAATCTATATTAACCTGATCACGCACTTCACAATTTAGTAAAAATAAAAAATAAATTATGCTGTCTGTATTATTATATACAACTTGGGTAGGAACTTACAAACCCACATTACGGACAATGATAGTTTCGAAATAAGTGTTTTTTCTTTTGTTACTTAGGTTAGGTTCTTTTATGGCGGGTTGTTTCACAGAATTTGAAGGATTCATCAAAATTTCAATGACAATATTCAAGTTTTGTGAAAGTTCAATCAAAGTTCTGTTATTATTACATTATTGGCCAGTTGTATTACAGTGCTTGAACAATAACAGAACTCTAATAAAACTCTACGACATCATGGCTTTTATTTTTTTTTCATTTATCCAATATGAGACATGCCGCTATTGAGCTCTTGTTCGCCAACATAACGCTGCATCCATCCTCGGAATTATTTTTTACGAATTAATTTTTACTCTTGAATATCTTTTTGCACAGCAATTTGATATTGCCATCAATATGTAATGAATTATTGTTGGGTTGAGATGAAACTCTCAGGCGTGGGTGTTGGTACAGTGTCCCGATATTTGAGGATTTATTGATGTACGTTCCTTGTAGATTTACGCATGATTCATGATTGCGGAAAGCGAAATGCTGTTTGTTCTTGGTAAAGAATTTATCGACAATAATAATGTAGCCATTACTCGCATGCTTGTAACACCAGTGTACTGACAACTAGTTTTAGGAATTATGATGAAATCAGCCTTGGCAGAAGACTATGAACAGTTGAAAATATCCATCAAAGGATTAAGACCCAGCAAGTGCAAATAAATAAATGTTTTAGTTTATTTTTTTTTAATAGTTAATGGGTACCATTCTTCACTGTCCAGAATTTCGAGACTAACTTTTCGAGTTAACTCAAGCCAGGGGCTTGAAATATTTGGTACCAGTCTAAATGATTTTTGTCAGGCTTTACGAAAATAAACTACCAAGAATATCAATTGATTTGTCTAACATGGTGGAACAATGACCATGACATACCAAAACCTTGTTTAGGCTTTGACGGTGTTTTCCCAAATGTTTATTTTTGTCCTATTTTTATCGTTTCTCCATCAATATATCATATTATGTATGTGCTGTTTTTTTCTGTAGCTCTTGTTTTTCTCATTTCGTATTCTGTTTTTTGTGTAATAGCAAACGTTCCGTTAGTATAAAAAAATAATAAAACAATGCTTAAAAATGCAAAAGTACACAAGCGGAATCAGTCCTAGAAGAATCAAGTGAAGACAGCATTTATGTTTTCATTATAATCCATTAATATCTCCGCTAGAATGGATAGAAGTGGCAAATGTTCTACGAATTAAACACAAAAACAATTATCTTTTTTATATATGTGATGTCATTTTTCTGTAGCTCTTGTTTATCTGATTACTTGTTGTGGATTTACTTTAATTTTTTAATGGTATGTTAATAAAAAAAAATGTATATATATATATATATATATACTTGAACATAAAAATATTAACGTATTTGTGCTTCGTTCTTATGGAAGATATGCAAGAAAAGTTCCGGTAAGGCCTTAAGAGATCACTATTCAGCATGAAAACCTTTACTATTTATATACAGGGTCTGTCGCAAAAGTACCGAGAAAAAAATTCCTGACTGCGCTAGAAGGGGTAGCGGGATGCGTCGAGTAGTGGGGATGGTAGGGAGAAGTCGCAGCTACCAAACGCGCCGCTGCTCAATCCTCTCCGAGCAACGGTAGAGCTAGCACAGTGATCCGCGCAAAGTGTGTTTTGTCGTTGCATTGGAAATCAAGATGCAACATTTGCTGGAACAGAGGGCAGCCATCAAATTCTGCGTTCGGCTGAAAAAACCGGTATCGAGATCCTGGCCATGATTCGGGAAGCCTTCGGAGATGAACCCATGTCACAGACAAGAGTTTACGAGTGGCACAAACAATTCCAAAACGGCCAGGAATCAATTGAAGACGATATGCCCGTTGGACGACCGTCAACTTCCAAAACTGATGACAACGTCACAAAAATGAGGGAAGTGTTACAGTCTGATCGTCGTCTCAGTGTCCGCTTGAGAAGTGCGACATGACAAAGAAACGGTTGCGCGAAAGGATTTGCCGCGTTCGAAAGGAGATCGCCAACACCTGGATTTTGCATCACGACAGTGCCCACTCACACTCAGCTCTCGTCGTCCAGGAGTTCCTTGCTAGGCAAGGCGTGGCGACACTGCCGCAACCGCCGTACAGTCCCTACTTCTTTTTGTTCCCCCGCATCAAGCGAAGCCTAGAGGGACGCCATTTAGAGACGTTGGATGTGGTGAAAACCGCTTCTACGCAATGCCTTAAGGGGTTTCCATCTTTTGCCTTCCAGGGTGCCTTCCAAAACTGGCAAAAACACTACAAAAGGTGTATTGACGCCCAAGGGGCGTATTTTGAAGAATATTAAGTGTTTGTACGTTTATGGGCAATAAATTGTCTGAATTTTTTTTTCTCGATACTTTTTTGCGACAGACCCTGTATTACGATCTAAACCTAACCTTCGGTCTCTAGACTGTAAAATTTCGCTTCGTCATTTCCCATTCCTATCTGTTTTCTTTCGCATCATATAGGATTATTCCAATATTGAGGATGCCAAAGTTATTTTGTTATTTGTCTTTGTAAAATATAACACATAAGGGGTTGATTGATGTCTGTCTCACTGGGAAATTCCTGTGCCGAGATAGACGTAGGGACATAAACTATATAATACGGTTAAATAAAACAGTAATGAAATATATATATTTTTTAAGTTAACGGGAGATTAAAAAAAGAATAAATTAAGTTTAATCCTAATATGCAACCAATAATAAAAATGGGGAAAGAAATTAATAGTTGAAGAAAAAATAATATAAGAACATGCATGTCATATGGATGTTAGATTTTAGGATATAGTTTAGGTGTATAGAGGTTAGGTTAGGTTACGTTTTAATAATCCAAAGTTTTATGTCGTGTTTAAAATTAGTCACTGTTTTTATTTTTATAGTCGTAGTTGATAGTAAATTGTGTAATTTGCATAATTAAAGTACCACTGGGTGTTGTATTCAAAATTTGACTAGATCTGAATATCAAGACAGCTTAAACATTTCTCCTTTTAATTTCATGAACTTACATATAAGCAACTTTCATTTCGGACTCTCAGCAGTATTATTACCTATACGGATGGGTGATTTTTTTTAGCGCAGAATTTGAATGACGCGCTGTTTAAAGTTACAAGTTTGTTGCATTTTTTTATGAGAGATCACTTAAAAAAACCGCCACTGCACTAAGGTCACAAATACTTATAATCAATATAACAATTGACCAGCTCAGGTACCAGGACTATATTTTTGTTTTCGCGGGTTACTAATAATATGACAATATTATAATATCTCCTACTTCCATCACATCAAGCGCAAGATGTTGCTTGTGTCGTGATGGAGGACTTAGCCAATCTAGAGATTGAACTCACGACGCCCAGGTGGGACCAAGATGCGAAGCCAACTCAGCCACTGACCGGTCATTACTAAATACTAGGAAAGTTTTTTTTTCATCCCAGCTCTTTTTAGCTCTCCATATTAATTTCGAAGACGAACTATTGAGCTTTCAAATATTCCCTTTATTCTCAAAATAGATATAGAACAAGATGCCAATTCCAGTTTCACATTTGTCAATATTAATAACATTACCTATTGAGCTTTCAAATATTCCCTTTGTTCTCAAAATAGGTATAGAACAAGATGCCAATTCCAGTTTCACATTTGTCAATATTAATAACATTACCTATTGAGCTTTCAAATATTCCCTTTGTTCTCAAAATAGGTATAGAACAAGATGCCAATTCCAGTTTCACATTTGTCAATATTAATAGCATTACCTATTGAGCTTTCAAATATTCCCTTTGTTCTCAAAATAGATATAGAACAAGATGCCAATTCCAGTTTCACATTTGTCAATATTAATAACATTACCTATTGAGCTTTCAAATTTTCCCTTTGTTCTCAAAATAGGTATAGAACAAAATGCCAATTCCAGTTTCACATTTGTCAATATTAATAACATTACCTATTGAGCTTTCAAATATTCCCTTTGTTCTCAAAATAGATATAGAACATGATGCCAATTCCAGTTTCACATTTGTCAATATTAATAACATTACCTATTGAGCTTTCAAATATTCCCTTTGTTCTCAAAATAGATATAGAACATGATGCCAATTCCAGTTTCACATTTATCAATATTAATAACATTACCTATTGAGCTTTCAAATATTCCCTTTGTTCTCAAAATAGATATAGAACAAGATGCCAATTCCAGTTTCACATTTGTCAATATTAATAACATTACCTATTGAGCTTTCAAATATTCCCTTTGTTCTCAAAATAGGTATTTCCCTATTGGGGATGCCATAGTTTCACTGGCTCCAGACGGTTGGGAGCAGTTGAGACTCTTGTGCGGTATTTATGTATAAAAAAAAAAAGGTATAGAACAAGATGCCAATTCCAGTTTCACATTTGTCAAAATTAATAACATTACCTATTGAGCTTTCAAATATTCCCTTTGTTCTCAAAATAGGTATAGAACAAGATGCCAATTCCAGTTTCACATTTGTCAATATTAATAACATTACCTATTGAGCTTTCAAATATTCCCTTTGTTCTCAAAATAGGTATAGAACAAGATGCCAATTCCAGTTTCACATTTGTCAATATTAATAACATGACCTATTGAGCTTTAAAATATTCCCTTTGTTCTCAAAATAGATATAGAACATGATGCCAATTCCAGTTTCACATTTGTCAATATTAATAACATGACCTATTGAGCTTTCAAATATTCCCTTTGTTCTCAAAATAGGTATAGAACAAGATACCAATTGCAGTTTCACATTTATCAATAATAATAATGTGACCTATTGAGCTTTTAAATATTCCCTTTGCTTTAAAAATAGGTGTAGAACAAGACGCCAATTCCAGTTCCACATTTGCCAATAATAAGAACACGAGCTTGAGCTTTACCTTTCCTTATTATTGCCAATGCAGTAAAACCCGAACCTAAAACGTCAACTAGGAATATTATCGTCGGTGGCAAACCTCTTGATTGAATCATATCAGATTTGACTTAACTCTACTCTCGCCGCTGGTATAGAAGCTTCTTGAACAAACATGAAACAATGTTTACTAACTATAATTATGATTGAAAGCCAAATGCTGATGGAAGCTGTCTCTCCAAACAGACTAATGTGAAATTGCAATCCTACTGCATGAAACATTGCTAGGATGTGATCAACAGAGATAACGCCTCGGTGATTGTTTCAGCTAGATAGGCAGGTCCTGCTACGTGGTATGTAGATAAAATAACGACATATCAATATTATCTAATCTTAGAAATAATGCACAATGTGAATCATACAAATAATGGATAACGCAAGAAGAAATGGTACATACAAAAATTTCACCGACTATATTACACATTGATATTTGTAATGGGTTTAATTTATGCTTAAAGTCCCTGTAAAAAATTTCACTGACGAAATCTTCAACAAACTTTATGTCAACAAAATAATTATACTCTAAAACAATACTACTAAAAAAAAACAAGAAATAACAACAATCACACATATTAGAAACACTAGATCTCAGAGTCAAAAACATATCCAACAGGGAACCACAAACACAACATTTGGACAAAAAAAAACATGTTATACTATGGTACTAAACTCTACAACAAAATCCCACTTTCCTTCAAAAATCACAACAATAATAAATTTAAAAATGAAATAATTTTTTTTTAAATACTTGCAGAACTTAATAATAACATTATTAAATTTGATTTACATTAAATTTTAAAAATAAATAAATGGAGTTCTACGAATTAAACACAAAAACAATTACAAAAAACCACTCTACTTCACTTAAAACACCTCACCTTTCAATCAACCAGATCAATTTAATATAAATTCAATTTCATATTTTGTAAATGAAATCCACAGCATGGGAAATCCCATTGAAGATCATCGAGGATGTCGTTATTTGTTATAAAAAAAAAGAAGGTAATAAAATTTTCATTTTTTTTTCACGTGTATTATAAAAAACTAACTTTTTCACAATATTTTACTCCAAAGTCAAAGGTCACTCAGGTAGCAGCTGTAAGCTAAAATATTATATGGATGGTTCTGAAATGATACCTCGTGAGCAGTGACGTACAGTCCATATGGGTTGAAAAGCTGTGCCTACCCTATAAAAAAACATCGAACGAAAGGAAAATTAAAATATAATAGATAAAAATGCAACAAATTTCTAAGAACTAGGTAAGAACTTATATGCTCATTTATTAAGTTGGCAACAACAAATAGTAGCAGATGATAATAAAATGTCCATTTTCAAATATTCATTGGACAAAAATTCATATCCGAAAAAACTACACACAGTCTACCTATGATCATAGATCGATGCACACTATTGGTCGTAAGCGACACCATTTTAAATATTCGCGGTGCTTCTACATTTTGTGATAAAGAGACAAATGTACTGCATACGCATTAAAATACTATAGAAAATACCTGCCTTCCTGGCGGCAAACTTTAATCGAGTTTGAATTAAGATAATACCAGGTTTCACTCTATGGCAACACCTTTTAATAGATAAAAATAATAATTTATTGTATTTTTACGTCAACCGATCAAGCTTCATCAGGGAAAATATACTAACTAAGACATTGCCCACTTGCAGCAATTTGCCTCCCGCGTTTTGACTCGAGCGATCGCAAGGTACTAGGCGCACATACAAGCAGGTTAGACGCACTCGCCGCGATTTGTTTGTGCGGACAGTGTCTTAAGTAAAAAAGATATGCATTTAGACCATTGTTTTTTTTTTAATTTACTTTATTTTTCATATGAGCATATCTTGGTGATGTCATATAAAACCTTTTAGACAATCGCAGCAGCATCCTCCATTTTTGTCTACTTCTAAATATCAAACTATCTGTATCGTTTCTTCTCTACATCGTTTCAATTGGGCCTTATTGCGCTGTAAATCAATGTCTCCTCTGTTCTACAGACTATCTAACTAAACTGTTATCGATGTATCTCCATTATTATTTGTCTTGGCAATATAATGCCAACTCTTCTTGGAATAGCCGATCACAATGGAGAGGATTCCTTGAATTGGAATTGCCGACCGTGATTGAAGATTTCAATAGACTTTTCACAACATCCGTAAATAATTTTCTAAGAAACTATGTTTCGCACTTGTGCGAAAAACCTAAATGGTGAGACGAAAAGACGAGGCGTGATGGGGCGAGGCGTGATGAGGCGAGGCGTGATGAGGCGCGGCGTAATGAGGCGAGGCGTGATGAGGCGAGGCGTGATGAGGTGAGGCGCGATGAGGTGAGGCGCGATGAGGTGAGGCGCGATAAGACGAGGCTAGGCAAGGAGGGGCAAGTAGAACGAGGCGAGGCAAGGAGGGGCAAGTAGAACGAGGCGAGGCGTGGCGAGGCGTGGCGAGACGAGGCGAGTGTGGCAAGGCGAGGCCTGGAGGACTGAATTGTTTTAGCTGAAAAATGTTGTAAAATTTATTAAAAGGATTTAAATTATCCTTCGACCCTAAATGATATTTGTAAAAGAGGTTTTTTTTTTGTAAAAACGAAAGTCAAGTGCATTGTGATTTTTGAAAATAATAATTTTCGTATTATAAATTTACAACCATGGATGAAACCCTTGGCCGTAGGACAACGAATGATTTTGCTAGATTAGAGCGGTTTAATGGTCAAAGTAGGGGACACCTTTTTTAAAGAACTAAAAAACACTTAAAATCTGTATAAGATTCACATTAGAAGTCGATAGCCGTGAAAATTAAGATAAAAAGTAACTCTCTGCCTCAAAAAGGTTAGGAATCCTTTATTTAACTGGTTAAAACAACGAAATGCGCTCTTTCATCAGGGCGGCATTGTGCCGCAAATATATTTTTATTTTATAATAAAATTATTTTGAAATAATACGCAACTTTAAATTAAATACAATTTATTTGTGGGGGGTCGAACCCGCGACCTCCGGACCGGTAGCCGAAGATCTTAACCGCTGGATCATGTTAATGGAGATCATCACCAATAAGTACAACAGTATTATTCTGGTATTATCTCAGTTTTACGTCCTTTTTACGTCTGTATTACCTCAGTATTACTACCATCCATTTTCGAAACGTTGCTTGAAATGTCTTTAGCCGTGGTCGGTTACCAGATCTGAATAGCCAGGTACTTTCCAACCTTCTCTCATATCCTTCCCTTCCCCACTTTCTTCAACTTCATAACATACTTCAACTGGGGATTACACAACCATTATAAAAAACCTAATGGCATTTTTTTAGTTCGAACCATATTTGCCCGACAGCAATGTAATTTTAAAAAATGTACTTAGGGAACTACATACTTTTGTGGTACTCCTATTGATTCGAAAGTTCCCCGAGTCTATCATTCTAGTCATCGATCAGGCTAATATTTATTTCATTATCTTATTGCTGCTTCTTCTCCAGCAGAATCAGCATTTCTCATCGCATCATCAGGCCCATGTCAATGGATGCTGATGATCATTTATCTGAAACAGTTTAAAAAAATTCAGAAAAATTAATTGTGTGCCAGAAAAGGAGAAAAATTAAAAAAAAAAAAAAGATTTCGCTTGAACTTACACCATTTTTAAAGCGAGAATCGCACAATATTACTATGGTATCCACAATGTTGTGGAGCTGAAAGGTAGTTCCGTAGTTCCCATAGAAGTCCTTTCGATGGCATGCTGCGATTGCCCCTGTAAACAAGAAAAACTTCTACTTATTACTATAATACTATATTTGCACAAAACTAAAAAAATCCGTTTTTAATTTCTCGTTGAATCAGAAAGTTGATCTTGTTTTACCGGTATTTCAAATGAAGATGCTCCGAAAAAGTAGAGTCATTGATCCCCTACGCACCGGTGCACAGTCGGGAAATAATATTTGTACAACGTTGACATTTGTCCCATGAGAACGGGTCGCTTCTACGACCATTTTTGTGTTCAACAGCTCAACTGTAGGATGATTTTCCGGCCTTTTTCATTCCAGTCTCCCACAACACGGCTTTCTTCAGGACCTAGGTTCACTCCTTCCTACCTCCACACAGCATTTCCAAAGATGGCATAGGCACAGAAGGAAATAAATTCCCCCAAGGCCTCCCGTATGGAGTCAACATCAAAAAGAAACACAAAAGTTCTCCAACTATTTGTTTGGTAGGACAAATTATTATGCAATCATTGCGCTAGGTAACACTAGGTACTCTAAAATATTCCATAAAATCAAATAACAATTAAAAAGCAAATATTTCGCATGTAAAAAAATAATCATTAAACCGTTTAATATTGAGTTCACTATTTATAACGCTTGCGTGCAAAAGAGCAACGCTTTTTTTTTGTTGTGCAACGTTTTAGCTAGGTATTCGAAATATTGAAGAAAAAACTTGATATTTTTCGTAAAAATAATAACTATCAATCTGAGGTAACGAACAAATGATCCTGGGTCTTGAAGCAACCCATGTTTGCAGGAGGGAGGAAGCACAGAGGCCGGCAAATCTGCACTGATATTATTATTTTAGTATTGCGCAATGTTTTGTGATAAACCACTTTTAGTAAAGTTTCACAATTTAGACTAGTTTTTTGTTCTTATTTAAATCCAAAGTTAGAACCTCTATTTTATTTTTAACACAGTATTAATTATACATAAAAGAGATTCATAGGTTCTTAGTACGGTTTTAAAGAAAAAAAACTAACAAATCCATCTCCGCCGACTTAAATAGTTGTTTCTTGTTGTAATTCAGTTGAGACGAAGTGTTATTTCAATAATCTATGCAAATTTAAAACGAGTCTGAACTGTAAAACTTTTCTGAACTTTTTTTTATCTGAAGTAAAATTAACGTTGAATTGAGTGTAAGATGCTGATTTTACTCAAAATGCATTTAATGCAGATCACAAGAATGTTGTAAAGCTCTTGGAAAAGAACCGAAGAGAATTTAGAATCACTATTACTATTTTTTTTTCATGTTACTGAGAACGAAATGACAATTTAAACAAATATTTAATTATAATTTCTTCAAATGATTGATAACTTTGTGACATCATTATTAATTATATAAAATAAAATAAAATAAAATCCATAAAAAAATTAAATTCACCATAGAAATAGGACAAAATTTTAACATACACTTCTTAGACTTAAATATTTCTATTTTTAATAATAAATTTGAATTTAATATATATCGTAAAGATACTTATACAGACATTGTTATACATAATACTTCTAATCATCCATTTTCTCAAAAATTATCAGCTTTTCATTCTATGCTTAGTAGATTAGTTAATATACCTATCAAATAATAATTTTAACAAATAATTAAATATAATTAAACAGATTACAATAAATAATGGTTATAGTACTAAATTAATAAACAATATGTTAAACAAAAAGCTTAAGAAAAAATTTATTAAATCTTATGTATATCCACAAATAACTGATGTTAATAAACAATGGAGAAAAATATTATTTTTAAATAACAATACCGCAAATTTAATAATTAAAAACTTGCCAAATACTATCCAACCAGCTTTTTATACCAATAATAAATTTAAAAAAATATATTTTAAATAACAAAGATAAAGATAATATTTTGAATAAATCGAGAGTATATAAATTGATTTCTAATGATTGCAACTATTTTTACATCGGAAAGACTTGTAGAAATTTCAGTTTTAGGGTTAAGGAACACCTAAGGTGTTTAAATAATAACAACTATTCTGAATTTGCAAATCATATTTTAGAAACCAATCATTCGTTTAATATAAATAAAGGTTTAAAAGTTTTACATACAAATACAACTGGTTTACAATTAGATAAATTTGAAATTTTAGATATAACAAAAAGTGTTAATAGCGAATTAAATTTAATAAATAATCAAATATTTTTTTAAATTAGCTATCTCTTAAATTTATTTTCATATTAATATTAATAATAATAATTTTTTATTTATATTTCTAATTTAAATGTATTATTCAATGTTTTATAATTATTTTGTCATTAACATTTTTGATCTGTTACTTACCTACTTTAATTCATTTTTGTTTATGCTCATATTTGTATATTCTTAAATTATTGTTTTAAATTTTTTATCATTTTTCTATACTTGAAATTATTTTTTAGTATTCATTTATTCCTGAAGATGATAGCATTGCTATTGAAACATATAGAAATATTTATATATTTTAAGTAAAGTGGTATATACAAAGTGTATTTTCAATTATATAAATATTTAATTAACTTCACAAGTTACTTGTTCTCGCCCCCGCGGTCGTTAATATAATAAAAATCGGTTTTGGCCCACTTCGACCCCTTCCTTTTCAGTTTCAGCGTATTTCACAACATTCTTGTTGTTGTGAAAACCTTTGGTAGTTTGTTTACGTAGCCTTAGTCGCCTAATTCGTAAACCTCCGAAGTTCATTTTTTCAACTTTCGCGTCAAATTTTCTACTGGATTCAGTGGCGGCTCGCCACATTTTAGTGTGCTAGAGTTCTAAGATTGAAAAAGTCGACATCATTGATGTTTGTTGTAGCCGATTTATTTTCTTTCAAAAAATCGATTTGCTATATGAAGATCTTTCAGTAAAATCGCCAAATTGAAAATCTTTGCGCAAAAAATTTAGTTTTTGAAAAAAAAATTATAATTTTCGGCTAAAACATCAATAATTTCATTTTTTCGATCTTAGTACTCTAGCCGACTCAAAAGTCACGAGACGCCACTACTCCTGGTGCTCATTTCATCGTTCATCCGGTCTACAGGTCCAAACCATCCTAACATCCCTTCCTTAATTTTATTCATTCCGCTTACATCAGCCTTATATTCTTTCCTGATCTCCACATTTGTAATATGGTCAAACATGGTTTTCCACACATACGCCTCAGAGATTTCATTTCTACAACAATCCGTTTACCTTCATCCTTCCTCTGCCAGTTTCATTCCTCACTGCCATACATCTGGTATCAGCACTCCATTGTGGACTGCTAGCCTCGCTTCTTTGGATAAATTTTTATTAGCGATTACCCCGTTCAGTCCTTATCCACTTGATCCCAAGTATTCATCGTTCACAACTACATAAATATTAACGCAGTGTTTTCGTACCCTCTCAAATACCACGACTTTGTGAAACTAGTGAGAATTTTCAATTTTTGAGATATCTCTTGGAACTTCTTTATGTGCGTATAAGTTTTTGTTTTCTTAAAAAAACGTTCTGGTAAGTACTTAATTTTGGAACGTTTTTGTATAAAGTAGGTATTACGAATTCTAATATTTAATCGTAGATTCCCATATGGAAAAAAATTAACGGTATAATTTTTTTTCATACGCATCATTTTTTTGGATATCCAACAGAATACTTCAAATAATTATTACAGTAATGATACATTTTCAATTTGGTTATGGTGATGATTCCAGGTATAGGTGAGTACACAATTCATTATAGTATTCCTTGTCCAGCGCTAAGTTATGTTACATATAGGTACATAACACAAAGAGGAACAATATTGAATTTATATAAATACTCATATTTAAGCCATAAAAAAATTAACACACGTTTATATTTAATAAAAAAAAAGTATTGGCAAACAAAAATAAATTGTCAAACATCCCCTGTGTCAGGTTTCATCATTTTAACTAGTTTGTGTGCTGATATAGAGTATCTAAAACGTGATCCACTGTTCCCACAATGAACCTACATATATATAATACTAGATTTGCAAGCGACGATGGATTAATAATTCCGAATTACATAATTAAGTACGGACAGAGAACATTGGAATACAACATATTTGTGATATTTAACTTATTGCTAAGTACGATAAAAAAATATAACTCATTGAACAAGATTAAATATATGCTGAAAAAAAGTCATTGATAATGTAAATAATAATATTAATTTTATTAGTAAATAAAAGAGAATATCGAAATATGAAAATAAAACTGTGTAGATATCATTTTGAAAATTAAATAAAAATATTTTTACAAGTATTTAACTAATAAGAGATACGCACCTGTTGACAAGTCAAATTGATTGGGTTAGCAGGACTTTTTTTTAATAAATAATTTGTTAATAAAAAAAGTTACTTTCGTCAAAAAGTGGAGATAAAGTATTTAGGCTCTCAGCCATCGATATGAGGCTTGAACATGTACAGTGAATAATTTACATTAGATGGTGAGAAAAAATATTTTTCCAATTTCGCTTTGGGGATTTCAATTTGGCTATTCAAAATTAATATATGTGTTAATTAATATAAAACTGTAGTTCTTTAAAGTTAACCAGTTAGTGACCGATTGATCCAAGGCATCGGGTCTCTACCCAGGTGATCAAGCATTGCGGGTTCAAATCTCTTTTAGATAATTTCTATATTAGTGCACTAGCAACATTTTCTGTAAAAACATAGGCGTAGGTAGGTTGGTCGGTAAGTCTTTATTTAAATTTTTTAAAAAGCATCGTAGGTAAATTCTATATCTGTCCTGACAAAGCTAAAGCTGTTCCTAAACCGGTTGGCATGTATGTAAAGTGCCTAGGTATTTTATGAACATTATGACACATTAAAGTTACTGTTCGACTAACTGTCTTAACAATGTTCATAGTATATGTGTATACGTCCTATGCATATAAGTAGTTATAATGAGTGATTGTAAAATGACGAATGATGCTTAGGAGCAGTCTTGTGTATGGATGTTATCATAATAATACCATTTAATTATTTCAAGTGCAATGCCATTATCATTGCAAGTTTCGCTCCAATGCAAGGAGCAAAGTGTGGAAATAATGCATCACCGTGCATTATTATGTAAGGACACATTATAAAAATAGAATGTGCGCAGAAGAGATCTCGTTTCTCCTTATAAAAACGCGCGGGCGGCGCATGACCGCCAATGGCGGCCGCCCGATATGGCGCGAGCCGTAAAACTGGCTTGCAAACGCATTTTTCTATGGTTTAGATATTACTCTTCTTGCTTTATACTCAGAAACAATTTATATATTTTTAAACTACGAATGCTGAAGGCTAAATCGTAAAATGGCTAACGGCCGAAATAACCTTCTACTTTAGTGAATAAAACATTAACTTTCATGTTTTTACGAATTAGTAATAATAATATGCGTAACACCCATATTAGTTGCAATATTTGTAAGTATTTCAATAATAAATTATGTATGAAAATACTTTGCTTGCGATATCAATACATTACAGTGTTATTCAGTTTTTTTTTAAATGAGGTAATCTGTGATACACGTGACTTGAATAAGTTGAATACAAGTCATGTTTAGTCAGGTGGCGTTAATTTAATTATTAAAAAAACGCTTTTAGCACGTAATGTTTTTGTGTGTACTTGGGTGTACATACGGAATATGAAATGTATTGAATTGTCATTGTAGGTTTAACGCTTCCTTGAAGAAACTTATCAAGAAGTTTGTCATGGAGGAATTAAGCTTAAACCTACAATAAAAATTGGACGTAGTTATGCAGAAACCGTCCAACCCACAAATTGCCAAAATCGTCTTTTTCGTGTTTCCAACAGATAAACACTAGATTTTTATATGCTAAAATGAATAATTATGCCAAGCTCCAAATGAAATGGATTTTTGTTATTTTCGATTTTTTATTTTTATTTTATAATATTAATTACATACAATGGAAACTTGTACCCGCTAAGCGACTGCAAGTAGCTTGTCAGCAGGAGTTTAGTTCAATCATATTATATAATACAACAATAAATAACAATCATCCTGCAAATTTTGAGCAATAATAGAACAAAATGGGTAGGTGTTAGAGTGGGAGCCGACCAAAGGGGATTATTTTTTAATTTGACATAATCATAGACTATGTTCTCTTTTATGATTTATTTTAAATAGAATAGAACGAAAGATGGAGTCGATTCGACACTGTACGTATATTCTATCGGGCATTCTATTGCATAGATAAGCCTGTTCTCACTGATCCTTTAATAGATTCTTTGAAAAAGATTATGATATAGATGAGGTAGGAACGTAGCTTAAGATGTCATTTGATGGGCTGACACTTTTCGCGAAAATTCTACTGCTTGTCGCAAATAGTCCAAACCTCATTATTTTATCTCTAAGCATTACTTCCTTCATTTTATAACGTGACGATTAATTGGTTAAGCTATCTAACTTCCTAATTTAGGCTGCATTTATGTGATAAAGTTTATCCGGCGTGACCATCGCCCGTCCGTGCAATTTCACGACCGACATTAAAAACAATTACTATCGTCTTCATCACGCGATACTTTCTTCAATAAACATCGAGCTGCATTGCAGATTGCAGCCCACGAGAGATAAGCAGACTTGCGACTCGCGACTGGCTTATAATGCTTATACATTCGGCATAATGCTACATCACAGTCCTTACGTCTTCCGCCTCCCCCCTGCAATAATTTGCGAGCAAACCGCGAGCGATCAGTCCCCCTCGACCTGTTGCCCGGCGCGACTGCTCGGCGGTACTGACGCGAACTAAGCGAAAATTAAAGCAAGTTATCAGGATTTTGAAAATGGAACATTGAGAAAATAGATACGAAACAATCATTTTTATTAGTAACATATTTAAGTGCTTACCTAGTGTTGTTTATATACATTCAAAAATATTGTTTGTGGGTTTTCAGTGACTAATTTATTGAAAGTGTTTTGTTGATATGAGATTGTTTCGAGGAAACAAACTCATATTTGGATGATGAAACAAGTAAAAGGACGAAAAGTGATAGTGTGTGAATTTTTCTCGCAGTAAGGTAAAAGTATAGAATACAGGTTTAATTGAAGTAAGTAGGTACCTTGGTATAAAAAAAACCCTTGTGATTTCTTAACCGTATTAATAATGGGTGGTATTTAAGTCAGATCGATTCGTAGAAATCACCAAATTGTATCTTTAATTGTAGTAGGTAACATAACTTTTGATTTAAAAATATTTTATTTAAAAAAGCACATATATTAATTGTTTGGTTTTGGATTTTGCCTTACGTATTTAAATATAAATACGTAAGGCACAAAATATAATTTAAATCTAATAGATTTCACAACCTCACAATCCAATTGGTTTGCTAAGAATATTTCTTGTCTTGAAATTGGGGAATCTATTTTTAGGTGCGTTCCCCGCTAACAATGCAGTTCCTATCATAACACTGGTGCATTCACCCAATTCACCAACACTAATTTAAATTTATCATATCATTCAGATCACAGGAAGCAATTTGATATTGGCATTAGAATGAATTTCACAGAGGTGTTCAGGTAAAACATACCATTTTTTTAAAATTCATTGTCTACAAAATTTTTTGAAAAAATTACAGTAATGATGGCATTTTTCTTTTATTTTTATGCATAAGAATAAAATTTTTATAACGGTTTAAAATGTACCATTTTTTATATGCCGCCAAAACGACATGATCGAATTTATTAATGAATATGGCGTTGTTGACGTCACGCCGACCAACGTCGGTGAAATCCCTCTTACCAGCCAGTGGCGTTATGTACGTCATAGTGACGTTTTAGCCAGTTCGAACCGTTTCGTGCGGTTTTAGATCGTTTTTAAAATCAATAATTATGAATAAAAATATTAAAATTACACATTTTTAGTACGATTGAATCAGAAATATTACCGTTAAATTTTCCACACATTTTAAAAGATATCCATAGTTTGTGAAAATACTTATTGTAATAATTTTTATTTGCTTTTCACCGGGTTTTGAATCATCAATATCTATGCCACCGTTCTTATAATAGTTGGTATACACGGTGAGCATAGTTGCCTTCCAAGCAGTTGATCGTGGTTCGATTCTTGACCGTGGCAGTATTTTTTTTCCCATGATTTTTCACGGGTCTACGCACTTCTATGTATAAATTTGTGGTATATTTCTAAAATCTTTTAATTTATTTTCAGTGAGGCATGGAACTGACAGAGGAAGGATGAAAGTAGACAATGCTGTAGAATTGACATCTCTGAGATGATTGTGTTGTTAAAACCATGTATGATCATGTGAAATATGTTGAGATTCGTAAAAAATGCAAGGCTGATGTAAACGTAATGAGTAAGATTAAGAACGGGACACTTATATGGTTTGGGCATGTAGAGCGAATGAACGAAGAAAGGAGTATAAGGAGAATATATGACGCGAATGTGAATGGGTCGGGGACACCCTATTAATACATGGCACGATCAAGTTAATCAAATACTTGAGTCGGGCCATGTCAGAAGTCAGAATAGAATAGTGTATGCCAAGACCCAGTTGTATGGCGGTCCATCCTCTCTGCCTACCCCTGCGGAGAAACGACGTGATGGTTAGTTAGTTAACATCTATATTCAGACTCTAAGCTCTAAGGTTGAATGTACGACTTTTATATATTTACCTGTGTTTACAATCCGGTTTCGCCCAAGTTTCAACGCTTAGCTTTTATGTACAATATAACTTGATATTTTTTTGGGAAAACATATATAAGTGTTTTTTTTACATTTTGCCTAATTTGTTTAGTAAAAAAAAGGATTGATTAGTTTTGGTTTTTTGTTTTGTACTTTTAATGACTTTAAAAAGTGTACTGATTCATACGTGTGTTGATTTAACATGCAACCAGCTATATAGTATATATTTTAACATTAAGTTATGACTTTGTTGCATTAACCAGTGAAGTTTCCGCTACATACAAACTGTATAAATTACAAACAAAATACTACATATATATTTTTTTTAAATAAAATTTTGTTTTCTAAGCTCCATAAGTCTTGATGGAGATGAGATCACGAGCAGAATGACCTCTACATGAAAAAGCTACTATAAATTCCTTGACTACCGGCCTCACAATTTGAGAGCTTTTACTGATCTAAACAAACATATTTCTAGTTTTTATGATATTTTTGAGGTGTTAGAGTGATCCAAGGGGGCGGTGATGTCATCAATAGCAAATGGGGGACGATGAAGGGTTTCAAGGGGGCGGTGATTTTTTTTTACTCATGAGCAATGAATATTTTTCAAGAGCAAAAGCTGTCATAATGGAGTACAGGGATAATGAAAAAATAAACAATACCATGTCGGTGTAATAGAGTCAACCGCGACGATGGGAATTATTATCTTTCAGTTATTGTTTATATATTTAGATATCATCGCATTGTCGCATGATAAGTCGCGGGGAGGGGGGGAGTCGATGAAGAATATAGTCCAAAAGTGGGCGGTGAGAAAAATAAAGTTGGGAACCTCTGCTTTAGAGGATTTTAAAAGGTAGATAACTAGATACAAGATTCAGTGGGTTTTATTCCAGTTGAAATTCACGACTACCTCTTGGAAATCGGCGCTTGTAAGCAAACAAGAGAAATAAAGATTAAACAGGATTCTCCTCCCACTTTTCCTCAATATGAGTAGGATCTTATGGCTGTATTTTCTGTTAAAAGTTTTACAAACACCGACATAATGTAAATCAGAATACTAAAACACGTGCTTAACCCAAACTCATTTTGTAATCCAAAAGAACGCAACCATTTTGATGATGATTCTTGTAAATCTTCCCTGAATCTCGATTTAAAGGTAATTAAAGAAAACCGTTAAAATTGATAGTAGTGTTCTTAATCATCAACGTAACTTGTCCCACAGTCCTATATCAAATATATTAACTCAAATTTTCCAATATCTTCTTAATCCCTCCTTTCCTTGACGTTCTGTCTCTCTCTTTTTTATAGGTTGTCCCATTCTATTACATGTAACTATCTCATTCTTCCATTGTTTTGTTTTTGTCTCTCTCTTATTATATTATGTGTCTCACCTATATATATATATAGGGCGCATATATATATATATATATATATATATATATATATATATATATGCGCACTCTATGTATTTTTGTTCAGTTTTAAATTTAACCCTGACGAAGCTTTGGATAAGCGAAACCAGTGGGTGATAAATTAAAAATAAATTAATGTTTCAATACAAAGTGTTTATTAATTAACAGTGATTCTTTAAAAGTTCCTATATGCGAGGTCTATATACCGATTTGAAAGAAAACTAGGCAGGTCAATGAAATTGTTTATTTGCTAAAGGAATAATATCGATTTTTAAAACTGTTTGTTCACTTTCAGCAGAAATTAGAAAAAAAATAGTTAACTTCGGGCACACTAACACACCCATAACACACTTCTATCGGTTATATCTTCGTTGTTGCAAACTATCGCGAGTTCGAGTAACGCAGTAATTCACTGTTTGCCTCATTGGGATTTAATATGATTCACAAAAAAAATTCAAACACAATATACAAAAATGGATTAAAAGTAATGATGAGCCTTTACCTGTTCGCTCACTCAAATTTGTAATGACTGAATTAATTATTAACGTAGAATATCTTATTATAAGTGTGTATTCATAAATACTATAAAATTATAAAATAATATGCAAAATTACTGCCTCAACACAGGCCAGCCTAGTGAGGCGGGTTATGTGAAACTTCAACTTACAACTTATGTGAAACACTAATACCCACATAAACTTGTTAATTTTTCTTTTCTCTCTTAGTAGATGAACTTATTTTGCATATTTTACTGAGTAATCCTTTTCTATGTTTTTCTTTTCCTTTTTTTCTTCTTCTCATTTTACGTAACTATTATTATTTTTTGTTTGTATTATTACCACTTATGGAACGTATTGCATTACACCACTCCTACATACAGGGATAAAGAACCATTATTATTATTACTGTTTCTGTTCTTTACATACGAGTATTATCTACTGTTATTACATTATTTTCTTTTTTCCGTTTTATATATCTACTTTGTAAACCACTGTACACTATATTATACGTGTATTTTAGTTATTGTTAAATTTAATCACGATAAGATATTATTATTATTATAATTTATTTCAATGGGATTTGGTATATTTTCTTTGATGTTTATGGATTGTTGCTTCTTCCTTATGCGTAAAACCTTGCAGTGTCCACCATCGGGGCTGAATTGTAGTTTAAATCAACCTACTCGACCAGGAACAGAAAGAAGGTGGGCGTGGAGTGTCATAGATTGAACTATTGCTTGCGACAATCACACCTAGATAACGCCCTTCATTTTGTCTCGTACATAAATCCTTAGACATACTTTTCATATTGAAAGCATTTACACTGTTTGAGTAACAATATGTACAACCATTATTTTCGAAATAATGAAGGTACAACGTTTCGGAGGAATCTGAGTGGTAGTTATTACAAGGTAGTATAAATTTTTAAAATGCTATTTAACCGCCTCTCGTTTGGGTTTTTATTAAAAAAGTAGGTAAAAAAACATCGTTTTTTTTATTAGATTTCGCAATACATGTGACTAGTGACGTAACTTGTATAGGAGAGACGAAAATACCCCAACAAACCCGCTAGCTTCGGCTGACTTCAAAATACTAAACGAAATGACGCAGGAGCAAGCTTGATGTATACAAATGTTTTGTGGGCTTTGGGGATAGCTTTTCTTGTACCAGAACGTACAGGATATGGTTTGTTGCGTTCGGGCTACAATTTAGCGGCCGTATCACGTACGTTCGTATGGGTAGGTCGGTTAAAGCGATATGGCATGCACTATAAGGCCAGTCGCGCACTTGGCAGCCAGATATCGTTGACTGCGAAACATTGGCAGCCATGGCTACTTGCACCCAAGTTCGACGTATGGAAATGTATGTGGCTGCCGAGGCTAGCCTAGTGCGCGTCCAGCCTAAATTCAAGTTTCCATTTTAAAAATATTCTACCCAAACAAACCTTCTTCTTTTCAATATGCAATTTGTGGTTAACCAGAGTGGTATATCTATGGGCTAATCTCAATACAACATGGTGGGTTCAATATTTTTCATACTAATTTTAAAACGTTATATCAACAGTTTTACATATTGGATTTCATTCAAACTAGTCTCTAAACCTTCCCGGCACCAATAACAAACAGTTCTCGTAAAAATTGAGGACAGACAGATGGAGAAATATTCATTTAATTTTAATTTCAAATATTATGTATATATTAGTGATGTTGTTTTTAATGTTATTGTTTGTTTTAACCATTTATAGTTCATTAAATAATTAAAAATGTACTTTGTTTATAAAAACCACTTTTATAAAAATAAACAAATATCTCTACATGTTTCGATAGCAATGCTATCATCCTCAGAAATATATGAATCCTGAATTCTTGTTTGAAGAAATAATTTATAGTTCAATTTAGTATCTGTTTCCACCTTTATGATAGAATTTACTTAGCGCAACCAATTAATAGAAAACTTACCTCAATTTACTTTACCTTTCTATGCCTTTCAAATATCAAAGTTATAAAGTGCATCAACTGCATTATTCCTTCTTCCTTTATCACCAAATGCTCGGTAAACAACTGCCTTCAATAACTTACGGTGGAGATATTCAAGCCTTGCTAGACCATTGTATTATTCATAACACATATAATATCAGTGTTAAACAATTGATGTTTTTAATCTACCAAGTAACAATAATCCATCCGCGTCAAGAACTTCTCTACACACCTCAATCCATCCATAAAGGTTAAGACTTACATCCTTGGGCGGATCGAGGGCTTCTTGACGTACACGATATCTGTTCTCAGGTATGAAAGTGGAATATAAACAAATGCGCCCAGTAATTGATCTCCGAGTTATTGACTTAAATAATAAATTTTATTGGAACCTCGCAGAGGTACCTACTATGAAATCAATCATTTTGTTTCACGTAAGATTGAAGAAGACCTTTTAATTCAATTCATTGGAATAACTAATTGAAGCTTGTAAACTTCATTGTAATATATTTTTAATAATTGAAGATAATATTAACAAATCTCAAATGAAATATGGAACAGAAAAAGACACAGAAAATAAAAATGGTGTCGGTCGGGTCTGGGAATCGAACTCGGGACCTTTTTAGTTGCAGGTGTCGTTTTCTTTGAACTGTTTTTAGATTACACATTTTCTCTGATGATTATCGGTCAGTGGCTAATTTGGAAATGCATCGGGATTTCACCCAGATGTCTCGAGTTCAATTCATCGGCTATCTAAATACTCCATCATCGCACAAGCAACATCTCCTGCTCATAATTATGGTAGTATGAGATTTAAAAAAAAAAATCAGGTTATTCGTAACCCGGGAAAGTTTGTCTTTCTTAAACAAAAAACAAAAAAGTAAACACTACAATAATTTCGTAAACGTTTGCTATAGAAGAAGGGGTAGGTGTACAAGATTGAACAACCCAAAATACAACCATTTTGAGACTATTTACCTTGAAATATTACATCACATCATATTTCATAGTTTGTAAATATATTATCCATCCAGTACAGCCCGTACCATGCTATTGGCCCAGTTAAGATCTGATGATCAGTCATCCAAGCATACCTGTCCTGATAATGAATAATCTTGTAGAAGAATATGTAGCTCAACACGAATCAACAACCCAAAAGTCCACAAATAAGACTATTGAACGTGAACTTAATAATTGCATATTTATGTGCATCCACAGTGGCGTGCACATAGTTTCTAATTAGGTACCCCAGACAACATTTTTCGTGCAAGTTTTCGCTAAGAATGTCTAAGCTGCTGGCTGTAGCCATTTTCGTTGGGATTACCCAAGCCACATTATATATTCAAATAATCACTTTAACAATGCACATTCAAAGCCAATTGCTGGATGTAAAAGGTTTCCATCTTTTTTCCGCTAAATAAACAGAGACAGTATTTTGAAAGAAAGTCAACGTGATACTACCATTATTTTATAAGTAAAGTTGCTCTAATTAATAGATGTATCAACAGATGGCACTGATTGGTACTTTTTTGCTGGCGTTGCCGAAAAGCCCTGCTTTTCAGACACTAACAAAAACGAGTTATCCCTTGACGCGCATCGCGTACGGTTGAATTTTTCGAATACAGTCAACATTGGAATATTGCTTGTACGTTATAATGTATATTTAGTTCCTGCCGTTAACGCGTTGTATTAGAGCGGACAGCGTGGCGCGTGCGGCGCTGCGTTTCGTGGTTGGTACTTCGCGCGTATTTTTCTGAAATTGATTTCATGCAATAATTTTATAAATTTTAATATTTTGTATATTTTCATGCAAGTAAGGTAGGGTGGAGAGTGCTTATGTCCTTATATAGATGGAACGCCCCTATAGGCCTGTTCTTTTGTAATATTAGTTTGCCGTATTACGTTATTTTGTGAAATTTCGAACTCTCTTCAATTGTCGATAGTTGTTGCGGCCTGTATTTGCTTCGTATTTTCTAATCACAAAATATTTTGGGCACAAATAATACTTCCTTATAATTAAAATTTCCCAAGAAAATACAAGGCCAATAACAGGCCCAACAGCTACCGAGAACTGGAGAGAGTTCCAAGAAAGCATCATTTATCGACGAGTAGAAACGGGTTTTTATTATCACGAAAATATCATATATCGATATCAGATATCACAAACCAAGTCAGTGTTCGACAGATATGAATTCCAAAATATCACTTCCACACTCGACGGTTAGAACTTTAATATTTATTAAGTCAGTACCGATAAATCCGATATCTGACGGTATTATAATACGTATACCTGTTACAAATATATTAGGTTCAACCCTACGCCTTTGTGCATACAGTACAGGCCAGTCCACGCGATTAGATCAGTAATCCAACCAACCATCAATTCATATTGGGACACATTGACACGGAATGTGTCCATTGCTCCGATTCTTCACGCTGACTTTAATTGCCTCAGGATTTTCTAATTAAGTGGCAGCCAGAATGACGCTTCAGCTCTAGAGAGCGTGTAATGCAGAATGCTGAAGGCAGGAGATCCAACGAAAATCGCGATTATAAATTAGAATATGTATTGTCTCCACGCTTCCATGATCTAGTGACAATCAGCTATATAGGATATGAAGCCAATGATTAATATTTATGTCTGTTAGATTACCACCATCAGCTATCATTATGATTTTTTTATTGGGCGATTACTTGAGTTCCGTCTGAAAAGAAGCAATCAACCACCACAGTTATTTCAGTAAAAATAATGATATCACGTATTCTTTTACTCTTCTGTTTTTCATCCTCAGTCATACTTTTTATATCCTTTGGTGGCATCGGAGATTAAAAAATGAGAGAAAAAAAATACCTTGTATGTTAAAACAAAAACTGCGATGCTCTTTTCAAAAATATAATACTTATTTTCTTGCTATATCTTAAGGAATTTTATCATATCGCTGCACCAGAAATTAGTGACGTAGCAACAAAAACAATTCGGCGATTCATTAAAACGTTCATGTCTAATGAATAATATAATGTTATAGGTTAGAAAAAAATGTTTTACTTACATTTTTACGTAAGAAACCTTACTGTTCGTTTTTTTTAATAAAAAGTTTCATTTCCAGTAATTAACTTTTAATGACGACTTAAAACACGATAGTCATAGAAAAAATCTGATGATTATGACAAAATATTATTTCGTACAAATTTGTTGTTAAAATCTCTATAGAGCTCGCACACACTGTCGCCTTATAGATTCTGAAGGATTGCATGCTCGGCACGGTATCCCGTCGAAAGATCACGAGAATGACAATGTATGAACTATTTCTTCGGACAGAAAACCCCATAGATGCCTAATTCATGAGGAACATGTGGAATTCATTTCGGGCTCGCTTTCGGCCAGTATTACGCAGTTGGGTGCAGCCCGTAAAGGCTGAAAAGCTGTGCCTACATTTCTCTTTCCAGATTTTTGAAAAAATTACGAGAAATTTCATGATCGTTCTACAGTAAGAAATTGCTTCTGCTTGGCAAATTTCTAATTTTTAGTTGCGATTTATCTTGAGCGTCCTATCACTCGCACGTTATGGTGTGATGAATAATGATAATCAACGCTTAAAAAGCTACAGCTTACTCTTTAAGGAGCAATGCGCGCCACTGGTATTACGTGTACGGACCGGTGGATTTTTTAACACCGAATTTGGATGGCGCGCTGTTTAAAGTGTGGTAAAATTATGATCCATGTTTGTCGTTGTTTTTTTTTACGGGAGTCACTGCAGAAACGCACGTTAGAGAAAACCGTCACTAAATATACCCAGTTCACATTTGAAGGAAAGTGTAACCGGTGTCTTTCTCTAGCCAAAAGTGGTGTTACAAAGTTGCCTTTGTTCGCCAGCCAAAATCTCCGGTGTATAAATATGTTAAACGCATCATGTGAACCCGGCTCAAACCTCGCCTTTTTTTAGGTTTTTAATCCGGCAGGACTGGGTGGGTAGTGCAAACCCATTCTACCATATTACATGAAATATATACAAATATAAATAGAAGAATGTATATAATAAAAAAGGTTAAATATTAATATTAAAATATGTGAGAAGAAAATGACAAAAAAATAAAATTTATTAGAAAATGATAATTACATCGAATTAAAAGAATTAATATGAAAAACATGACAGTTTATAATAACATAGAATAAATTAAATTAATTTAATTTAAGGGATCGTCTTTCAGGGTGGTAGTCGGATCATCTGCATCATGCAATAGCTCATTGAGTGGAGAGCTAAGTCACTCAGATGCAGCCACGATAACTTTTTTTGTTGTCTTCAATAACACGTATAAGTTAACGATTCGTTCGTAAATTAATGTAGAATATTAAAGTATTGAGCAAAATTGATTAAGAATACGGGTAGCTCTCCGAAATACGTTTTAATCACACTTAAGTAGTATCCTACCGGATATGACATATTGTGTTCGTCTTTCATATCAATCACAACTTGTAACCTAATCCAAAGAGGTATACCACCCCTCCTCTACAGATTAATTCAGGCTAAAATCAGTTCCTCACATTAACGCTCATGGCGCTAGTCGTCACAGCATGACAGCAGCTGTTGTTAGTGTCATCTGTCATCGTTAATGTTAACAATGCAAACAGAACAGAATTTCTCTTTATTATTTTCTAATTATATAATTCTAGAACAGATATTAGATTTTAAATAATAACTTTTTATTTTAAACAAAAAAAAAATATATATTTCAAATATTGAAAGCAGATATTTTTCATTACAATATTAGTTTATTGAAATAACTCATTGAAGTTTATAAACCTCATTGTAATATTTAATCATTGTAGAAAATAATATTAACAAATCTCAAATAAAACATGAAACAGAAAAAAGGTATCAGTCGCACCTGGGAATCAAATCCAGGATCTCTGTCTTACCGGGATACCGCTCTAACCACTGAGCTAATGAGACTTGTTTATTTTACGTCAATTGCATCGATATCATACTTCAAATAAAAAACTTACCCATATTATACTCAATATTTTTAATTGATAGCAGCCAAAATTATTGGATAAAATTGACCTCAAAATAAGCAGGTCTAATTAGCTCAGTATATAGAGTATTGTCCCAGGAAGGCAGTGGTCTTCAGTTCGAATTCCAGATGCGACTGATACCTTTTTTTCTATATATTTTTCTGTTTCATTTGGGATTTATTAACATTATCTTCTTCGATTTTTTAAATATTAACTTTGAATTGATTATGGGTAAAATAGTGTTAAAAAAAATAATTTATGCCACAGAAGTTAAAGTACCCCGGAGACGACCTTTGTCAATTGTCAATTTGCATACGTCATTAACAATGTGCATTGTAGTGCGATTGACGGAACTTCAATCGACCCGTCAATAGTATACCCCCAGTTGCGTTGTAGACATCTGCAGAAACAGTACGATGAAACTGAATTTCTAATGGCTCGATGGATAGAGCAATTGAACGAACGATTGTCAATCGCACAGCGAAACGATCATCCTCTCCGTTAATGGCGCTTGTCCATTGTCCATGTTGTCATTCAAAATACCTATCATTCTCACGTCAATGGGAAGTGGTAATCGTCATTCGCTTCAATTGCTTCTGTGATCTATCGATTGACAATTGTTAATCACATCAATGACGTAAATCACAGATCCATTGATACGTAGCTTTGTAATCATGTCCAAGCTTTTTACAATCGGTATTCAGTTCCAGATTCTATTTAATTCAAATAATTAATTATTTTTAAAACTTCCTTAATTATTATTCTACGTTTCTTTTTTTCTCTATAATCATGCTCCGTAAATACTGTCTTTTTTCCTTCCATGTTATTTATATAATGCACTAAACTTGTCAATTTGACTGTCTTAAAACGAGATTTTTCCTATTGGCCAGTCAAAGTATTCTTACATTTTTTGTTAAATTATTTGTCTACCAAAAAAACAAGTGAATTTTAAAGTGGGTATATTTTATGCTATCAGCAACAAAAGCTTGCCGTTTAAAAGTAGCTTCGTTGAAGCTAAATGAATGCCAGATGTACAGTGATAGATGACGAATACAAATTTAAATGATCTAATTGAATTAGAAAAGGATAAATTTAAGAATAATTGTCGCAGAAACGTAGTTAGTTCCCATTGGCACTGTCATAGGCTAGGCGCGGGCGTCACGTGGGTCGGTGTTCGCACGCAACTTCTCCGTTTTTGGATTCCGCGCTCCGGAGTGTAGGTCCATCCACGTGGCCGGTATTTTCAATACAACCTTATTCTCACTTAACTTTAAAATATCTAACTTGCACATCTAACTCAATTTTACACCTGTTACCTACCAACAATGTATTATAGGTAGATACTGTTCAATGCCATACATCCATGTTCTTTAATATATTACAACATTAACTCAATACATACATACCTATGTATTTTTGTATAAATCAAAATTTTAAAATAATAGCACCATATTTTTATGTTTCATTTTAAAACTAAACCATATTATATTTACCTTTGTGTATGTGAGAATAACAGTATATTCTGTTTAAAACCATATTTTTTGGTTCTTATTTTCACTTACAACTTTTACCATTTATTCGTTAAAGAAAATGAATACCTTAATTACATGATTCATTTTATAATATTTTATTAAACTATAGATAGATATTATTAAATTCCCACGCACCGGCTTAATCTTTGTGGAATTTTTTTAATCACGTATTTTTTAATTTTTAATAATTGTTTTATGTTTTTATATACTGTTTCAAAATGTATCGAAAACTTGCACTAAAAAAAACTATTAAAAAAAAACCATCACACGTTTCTCCGCAGGGGTATGCAGAGTGGATATACCCCCATACAAATCTGTCTCGACACACATCCCTCGCTTCATTCACATCCGTATATTGCCTCATAAATACTCTTCTGTTATTCGGACTATTGATATGACCCGACCCAAGTATTTGATTCATTATCGATAGAATAATCTAACAGTATTAATGTCCTAGAGTCCCATGTTAATCGCCATGTAGACGCGAAGAGCAGAAATGGTAATTTTCCCTCATGTGCAACAAAAGTAAAACCTGCGGATGTAGGTTTTTAATCTGCTAGTATTAATTCAAATTTAAAAAAAAATAAAACCTTTAAAATCTCTCTTAACAAACCCTATCTCGCTGTTCACTTAAATATCTTATATATTCATCTTCTACCATTGTAGAACCTCTTTTAATCGAAGTTTAACAATGTAATATATATATTTTTTAAACGTGCTCTTATTTGAATTTTTCAAGATGAATGTAAATTAGTACAAATAGTAGTATAAATATATATTTTAACTTTTCGAAAAAATACAATGTTTTATTATTATGTTTAGAGCACAAGTAGTTTTTCAAATTAAAACAAAGACTGGGGAAGCTTCGCTTCCGAAACATGTTGATATTTATACATTAAATCGTGGTTTATACAAAACATTTCTTATTCATTTGATTAAAAATGACACAACAAAGTTATTTAACATTTATTGAAGAAGCGAAAATAATTTAAGTGAAAAACTTTGTTAATTAAAGATTTATCCCAAAAGGTAACGGTATTTTAGAAACCATTTTAAAATGAGCACTACATATTGTAGTGCACCAAACGTTGGGAACATTTTCCCTGAACTTCTATCAAAGTAAGATGCTAATAGTTAGAAGCTTTAAAAAATAATTTAGCCACGCAGTATGAACATGAATTTTATTTTATTTGAATCCCACATACAAATTATGAATATTCATTAATTTAGCTTAAAACAATCTGACATTTAAGACGATGTATCGTGTAATGGTAGTATGTTAAATGGTGTCAAGCCATCTATTATTAAAATGATACCATGATCGTGTCTGAAGTGAATCTCATACGTCCGTTATGAATTCAGCATCTATGGAACGTTCTGTTCCACGAATATTTCTAAGACGTATCAATATCATATTTAATTATTTCCAATATAATTTTGGCTGTTTCCGTTTTATCAAGACTACAAGATTCTACCCGAATTTATTTGTAATTTTTAGATAGTGTCTCGGATATACCTATTTAATTTTTATTTATATAGGACATCTATTAACTTTTTCTACAAGTCTAGGATTAATATTCAATTTTGGAATAACTTATTGAAGCTTGTAAACTTCATTGTAATATATGTTTAATCATTGAAGATAATATTAACAACTCTCAAAATGAAACGTAAAGCCGAAAAGACAATGAAAAGAAAAATATAATTAATATAATATTGTCTGCGATGATTAAAAATATATTGCAATGAGGTTTATAAGATTCAATTAGTTATTAAAAAAAAATGTACATTATTTTAATTTGCCACAGACGCTTTAATGAATCGCCAAATTATATATTGTTCCTAGGTCGCTAATGGTGCAGTGATGTGATGAAATTCCTATAGATCTAATTAGAAAATGCGAATAATTATGGAAAATCCAACGTAGGATTTTTAGATGAGGGATTTTTTTCTCCCTTTTTTAATCTCCGATTAAACTCCCAATGAGATGGGCCACGAACCGCAAATGATAAAATCTATACCACCCAGCTTCTCCACACAAAACTGTTGTAGTAGAATAATATTGTATGATCGCTGCATGTTAAATAAACGTTGCATGACTTGTAAGGAGATCGCCTTCTTTATCGCTGATTTTAATGACGTTGGATGTAGAGTCGTAGTTACCTATTTATTGTCCACACGAAATTGGCCTATATTCTTAATGATATGTTCATTGTGCATCAGTGCAGAAATCTGCATGATTGAGGTCAGTTGCATCTCGGATGTGGAACGGACTTCCGGCATTCAACACGCTCTCATCCTGTATCCGAGTATCGTAATAACCGGATGAAAGTTCCTTCACCCCCTTTAACTAATCTTAGTTATAGCCGAAGGTTTTCTTCCAACCCTTCACATTGGGAGAAAAGGATATTGACCCATAAAATCAAAAATGGTTTAACAATAAATAAAAACTTTTTAATTGAAATGAATATCTTTGAAACGATCTTAAAACACAAATCGATTAGGTAACCTGTTCTCATGAAAAATCTAGTGATCGCAAAATGTAAATACATGTTTTTTTTAAAAAAAATTTACTATGCAACAATGTTTAGACATTTTTGAAAAGTTTTATTCACTATGCACTTTTGATACTTGAAATCACTTTTGTTACTTGTTAATCACCTTTGTTAACCATGTTTCATAGTAATTTTGACTCCTCCCACCGCCTCTACTCTCCAAATCACCACTCCCACTACCCTCACCTAATGGTGACTAATTGTTTCTGTACTTGTTTAATTTAAGTTAGTTTTAAGAACGTTAGTGAATGACACGGATGTGTCGAAACCGGTAGCGAAATAATAAATCCAAGTAAAAAAAGTACATAGTTTTATTTCATTCTACACATTATTATTTCAAAATTAATTAACTTCTTAAGTAGTCACCTCTTGTGTTTATCTTTTTGAAACTATTCTACCCAAACAAACCTAATCTGTGGCTAACCAGAGTGGTATATCTATGGACGAACCTCGACACAACATGGCGGGTTCAATGTTTTTCACGCTAATTTTAATACTTTATAGCAACAGTTTTACGTATTGGATTTCATTCAAACTACTCTGTAAACCTTTCTGGTACTAATAAGAAAAATTTCTATGTACAATGTGGTATTTTCAGCGAAACCAGTCAAGTAATTTTCGAGAAAATCGAGGACAGATAGATAAACATTCATTTTTATATGTATATATATTTCACTTCATATATCACACTGGTTACATATCTAATTTGTTAATATTATATTATTTTATTTTTAGGAAGTATTTGTAGTTTCACATGTGCTTGACTCATGCATTATGTTTCGTAAATCAATACCGTGTTATACAACAAATAGTTAACACAACTGTATTGTACAATTTTAGTGCAAAAGCCTAATAAGGCGTAAATAAATAAATAAACTTGTCAGACAAGTCGATAAGTTGATAATAACATGGCGAGTCGGAAGGTTACAGCAATACGAGTAGCTCGGTGGTTGGAGCAGTCACTCAAAGGACGGAAGATCCTTGCCTTCAAATCCCGGTGGTAGCAATTAATAACCTTTTTTCTCATGTGTTTTCCTAATACAAGATTTGATGATATAAATGAATTAAAATTTTATTTGTAATCACAATTTTATCAATATATATATATATATACATATCAACATGTTTCGAAAGTGTGGTTTTCCTCATCAGGAATATACAGAATACTAAAAAATAATAATGTCAAGTATAGACAAATTATAAACACAAACAATAATTGATTAAAGTAGGTAAGTAATTAATCAAAAATTATTATAAAACTTTGAATAACAAATTTAAATTAGAAATTAAAAAAGAGATTATTTTATAATTAATATTAATATGAAAATAGATTCAAGAGATAGCTGTTTTATAAAAATATTTGATAATTAATTATATTTAATTCACCCTCAATTTTTGTTTATGTTTATCATTTGTCTATACTTGACATTGTTATTTTATAGTATTCTGTATATTTCTGATGAGGAAAGCATCGCTTTCGAAACATGTTCATATGTATGTATTAATAAAGTGGTGATTGCAAAGAAATTTTTAATTAATTTATTAATAATGACGTAACAAAGTGAATACCAATATTTTGAAGAAATCATTTGATGATTAGTTTATTGACATGATTTTTACTAATACATAATAAATTCGGCCTTAATCTGAATGCGTTGTTTCGAATTAACATCCAGGATCAGAATTAAAAATCATTTTGCCACAAGCAAATACAAATATACAGTAATTGTTATTTCCATTGCTTGCCAGAAGTCGAAGTAATTATCGTAAACTCACTTAAAAGTTTGTTCGTAACTATTTACCAGCGGTGTAACTCCGCGTCTAACTTCTTAATACTTAGTTCAATCGTAACTCCGAGTTCTTCCGTTAGTTGGAAGTAATGCTGTCAGAATGTCAGACAGAACTTTACGATTTGCGTTTTCTCCCGTTCATTTGTGTCCATGTTTATTCCAATTTATTCATCAGTTTTATAAAACATTTTATATTCTGTCTGACCTATAAATCGGTCAGTACTAACGGAAACAGCTGATGTTCAGTCGATACAAAAAAAAAACTGCAGATCTAATTAATTTCCAATAAAATGAATCTTAAAAAAAAACCATTAATTAAGTTTTATTAATAATGAATCAGGTGTTGTGCTTAATTGAATTAAATCAATTCTTGAACCGCACATAAACTGTACAATCATAATCAGTAATTAATGATTCGTCATCTTAATTATCGGCGTACATGAATAAACCGCAGAATCAAGACTTTCTCCGCGATCTAGCGAAATGATCACCTGAGGCGAGTCATGTCAAATGACGGAATAATTAATATGATCCATGGTGTTTGATCGGTTTCTGTGGCGTTCAATCCTCTAATCTTATCCCTGAGGAAAAATTCTTTTTGATGGTTTGTAAATTAGTTTTTCAATCTTTTTCAACGAGAGTTCACGTTTTTATTTGTATCTTGTGTGCTTTTAATGTTCCTGAATTTTTGACCGCCTTCAAGAGTGTTAATGTCCATGGTGAATTTATGGAGTGGAATATTATACGAAAAAGGATCTGTATTTAATGTAACATCATGGTCATCAATTTCATCCAGTAGGGCATTCAACCGGGTGTAAATAAAGAAACTGTTAGATTCTGAAATGATAATGTGTTTAGTACCTACATTATTTGCCATTTATCCAGTCCTTAACTTCCCAAACCAAACACAACGTTTTGAAAGTGAAACAATGATCTGACAGTATTTGCTTTGAGTGCTTTCTTGTTGGGGGAAGAAAAAAACTACTATCGAGGAGCATGTTCATTCTTGACTTTATTTGGTAAGCGTTTGGTTATCTTTGACCTTTTAAACCTTAAAACTCTCCCATATTTGGTGGAACGGTTATCCCAGTAAGACAGAGGTCCTGTGTTCGATTCAGATGCGACTTATAGCTTTTTATTTTCTGTGATTTTTTTTTCGGTTTCGTGATACATTTAGGATTTGTTATTATTATCTTCTTCAGTGATAAAATAATTTTTATTATTTATTAAATTCTTAGTCATTTTATCGAAAATGGTGCCACAAAGTGATGTTATTATTATCCACAAGGTAACTGTTATTTTTAGTTTCATCTATCAAAGTTTAAAATAATTAAGTAACCCCGCTTGAAAAACTGTTCATTGGTGAATTATGGATGGCTTGTCACGGAGTTCGCGTGAATGATATCACACGGCCGCCTTGAGAGGTAAACACGAGGAGGATCTACGACTCATAGCATCCTACGATGTTTATGTTGATTCGACTTGCTCGTACACGGGACATGTGTCTCTCCTTATTAGATTACTAAAATAACTCCGTTAGCATTATGTTTTTTTGGCATAAATTATTACCCTAATCCTTGATTATAACTCGTTATTCTTTGTTCAATATGATTTCTCATGATAATAAGTAGTATAGAATTTCTTTCCACTAACAATTTCGTTAGAATTATTACGGAATATTTTTCTTCCTTTACGTAATTTTGATTTATTGCCCAAGCATTGTAAATCTGTTCACGTTAAATATTTATTTATATACTATTTGGAATATTTACAGATAATTAATATAATCATACGATACGAATGTACCACCCCAGCCAGGACCACTCCTGTTCCGGTGCGACCGGTACATCAGGGGGCACTGTTTTGTTAGGACTTGGAACACGTGCTCTGTTGATAGGAAGGAGGTTGGAGTTTAATCAACCGATGTATTCGTACTTGACAACCTAATAAATCAATTTTGGAATTTATAATAGGTACGAATTGTTTGAGCTTTGGTTTTAGTTTCTCGCGTTGTTTTCTGCTTCTTCTTACTTCAAGCTTCTTTCGTAGTATTTTATGTTAGTCTCTTCTCGTCTCTTCTTGCATCTTCTTTGTTCTTCTGGCCACTTCTTCCTTCTTATTGGTTATCCTGGTATTTTATTGTATCTACTTGCCTCGTTATGACCTTTCTTGCTCTTCTTGGCTCTTCTAGTTTCTTGTAGCCTCTTATTAGGTCTTATTGTCTATTCTAGTCTCTTATTTCCCTTTAATGCTATTTTTTTCCTTCTTCTTGCCTCTCCTTGCTTCTTCTTATCACTTCTTAATTTTTTTTTAATGTTAGAATCAAAATAGAACTGAATGCACCACAAAAGACACTGTTAAATTTGATGGATTATCATACTTATAAAATTAACATTGGGAAGTGCATAAGTATTAAATAATTCAATTAAAAATGTTCACGAGAAGCATTGGTTTTGGTTTAGTTATCACTTGGTAGAGATGCTAAATAATAAAAATAAATAAGGGAGATGTAACATAGAGCATGCTATGACATTTCTAACGACACTGGCATAAAAAAATATATATAATAAAGAAAAAGAAGAAAAAAATAAATCAAGTTAAACTATTTCTAATAACATTACTATTATCCATGACGTGATAGAAGATGTTGGATTTGCTTTTTAAAATATGCGAGGCTGCTTATAAAGATGTCCATATCGTCAAATTCTATATTAATACACATTCAAGTCGTTGGATTGAAATAGGCAATATTGTTATTAAATAATTCAAGATAAAATGTTTTATGAATCCTTAAATTACATGTATTAATAATGAATATTCTTTCTAGACTTGTAGAAAAGTTGTAAAATAGTTGTCTCATATAAATAAAAATCGGATAGTTATACCCGAGACACTATCCACATTGCAATTGTGTTCGGGAAGAACTTTGTAATCATCACAAAGATAGCAGCCAATAATATTAGATTTACAATGGAGGATAATATTGACATGTCTTGGATTTGAGGTATGATGAAGATGGCGTAAAGTGAACTGGTCTCATTAACTCAGTCTGTAGAGTGGTTATCCCGGTAAGACAGAGGTCCTGGGTTCGAGTCCCAGATGCGACTGATAACTTTTTATTTTCTGTATTTTTTTCGGTTTCGTGTTTCATTTATAATATGTTAATATTATCTTCTTCAATGATTAAATAATATATTAATAATAATAATAAAATAATAATAATAATCATATGATAATCCATAATTTTTCTGAAACCTTTAGAACATTTGTCTCTTGAGACAGTACTTATCCGTCATTTCGTACTATGAAATTGAATGCAGTCTTATTTTCATTTTTATTCAAATCATCTAAATTTCAAAATGTTGATTTGTGTAGGATAATCGAGGTTCCGCTGTACTTCTCTATATGGAAATTGCACCAAAGAATGACGCACGGTAAAATGAATAGTGATTAGAACCTTCACTTTTGTTTTTTTTTTTTTTTTAAGTGTATCAATAATCATTATTATTTACTATAAAACGCAGCTTATTTATAAAAAAATGGTGTGTTAGGTAATTATTATTACTGCGTAATAACATTTTAATAATAAAACGTTTTTAAAATTAAATAATAATAATAATGATAATAAAAAAATAAAATTTTACTTTAAAAAAAAAACATTTCTAAGAATCTTGACACATAAGTTTTTTTGAAAGGTTGCTTGAAATGGCTTTAGCCGGGTTTGGTGACTAGATATGAATAGCCATGAGCTTCCCCACCTTCTTCATCCCCATCTCCTTCTCCTCCTCCATACATTCAGCCTCACAATATACCCCATAATTGTAGATGTCATAGTCTCACTGGCTCCAGACGTTGGGAGCAGCTGGGACTCTTGTGCGCTACTCACATTAAAAAAAAATCAATTAATCAGTTTACAGTGGTTTAATTATATACACTGACAATAAACTTCAATATTTGTTTTTGATTCATTTATTGTTTAATGTTATTCTTTTATAGAAGCGAACCCATGTGAATGGTTCCTTGTATGAGATTGTGAATAGATCCATAGTATGTATATATATTAAAAGCGAAAAGAAATTACAGTGAATTGATTATATTCCGCCAGCCTTCATTTTATAGATTAATTTGCATAAATATGTTAATGCAGAACATAACATTAAACCATAAGAAAACACATTGAATGGATTTACCACAATAATATTTAAATGTAAATGCTTTGTATAAATTTGAAGACTCTTGTATAAATTTCTAAATCGTTAAAGATGTCTGCAAAATGAGTCAATGGATGCCTCATTATGTGACCAATGTTGACAAAAAATAAGGATCAAAGTGAATCCCAAACTGCTCGTACATAAATATATAAATAATATTGGTATAATTTAACTAGGTGAACAGGAACCCCTTCGTCCTTTTAATTGAAATTCCTTTAAATTTTAAGATTTTTAGGCCACCTCTGCTTCTCTCCAATAAAAAGGGCAGTGTTGTGCGAGTTTCACCTGTCATCCAATAGTAGTGCAGCATTCTCAACATAGTTCCTAATAATTGTACCATAACTGCCTACGTTTCTGGATCTTAGCTCCAAAGCGACCGCCGATCTGCGCGCCGATACGTCAGATCGGCCTGCCGGCCGAAACGTTGCGTTATTTTGGGTAAACAGTCACCACGCTTTGGCGCGCTGGCGGATCCGTTGATCGACTGATCTCAGCCCGGAAGTGTACGTGTAAATGGATTTCTCCGAGATCGGAGCGAAGTGTGGCCTGATGCGTGATACTTCGTACGGTGTAAAAGTTCTCCATGGATATCATAAGATAGACATCGCTATGGTCATTTACCAATTAAAATAATAACCTCATGTCATATTTACGAAGATTATAAATTACTTCCGTATCAACAGTGCGAATTTAGATCATTTATTAGGAATGTTTTGTTCAAAAATGAAATAATACTGATTTTTAAGTATCTATTCTTTGCTTTTATTTTCGCTATTATGGTATTCATTTCAGATCGTAACTCTTGTTTTTTTTTTGTTATTGTTGTTTTCCTTTCTCGAAAGGATTTTTTTTATTTGTAATTTCTTCAAAAGATTGCTATTCACTTTGTGGCGTCATTATTAAAAAATTAATTTAAAAATTTACTTTGTATTCACCACTTATTAATATACACAGATTTCTATCTATCTACATGTTTCGAAAGCGATGCTTTCTTCATCGTGAATATATTCTTACATTATTGTTTTCTATTTTTATCATTTGCCTATACTTGCCATTATTATTTTTAGTATTCTATATATTCCTGATGAAGAAAGCACCGTATTCGAAACATGTAGATATCTGTGTATATTAATAAAGTGGTGAATACAAAGGAAATTTATTAATAAATTTTTATTTTATTTATTTATTTGTTATTCATAATTTTTTTTAAAGACAACATACCCGGTTTGCGAATACCCTGACAATATTAGAAAACCTCCTTCTACCATTACAGTAAGCGGAAGATGTTGCTTTTGTCTATGGAGAACTCGAATGCAAGATTCTACTCGAATTTATTTGCAATCTAGATAGTGTCTCAAATATAACCGTGGGACATCTATTGACTTTTTTTGAAAGCCTAGGATTAATACGAATTTTTTTATCGGAATAACTTATTGAAGCTATATAGAAATATAGAGAGATAGCACCCAAAATATGTGGAAATTAATTGAAGCCAAAATATGTGGAAATTAATTGAAGATGTTATTAAAAGTTCTTTAATTGAAGTACGATAGCGATAAAAATGACGGAAAGCAATTTTCTCTTCTCCTTCTTCTTCGTATGGTGGAGGTCATAGTGGGATGCTGAGGTTATTCAGTCAGTCGGCGACATCGGGGATCACTTGGTTTAGAACAGATTCCCCATATTTATATTATTAGTATTCCCCACCTTCCTCACCCCTTCTCCTTCCCCTCTCCAATACCTTCAGCCTCACAACATTCGCCAATTAGGAATGCCATAGTCTCACTGGCTCCAGACGGTTGGGAGCAGTTGGGACTCTTGTGAGGTATTCATATAAAAATGTGCCGTATTTCATTTAAATATATTACAATGAGATTTATAAGCTTCAAAAATTTATTCAAATAAATAAGGAATTTTTGTTAACATCCCTTCATTCCTTAACGTGTTTTTCTTGTCGCATAATTAAACACATTCCAGTATAATTACCATTCCTCAGTTCCTGCTTGCTTTTAAATTCTTCCGTGCTATTTTGGTCCAATGTAATCCACTTTTATAAACTTCTGTATTTCATTATTGATCTGTGAATTCCATTTTATGTATATTAAAATCTACTCACTTCAGCTTTTTAGCACCTTACCAGACAATAATTCTTCTACTCGATGGCTTTTTTACGAGTTTATCGTAAGTTAAGTACCTACTGCACATTCTTGCATTTATGATTGCTTCATATTTCCTGCATACACTGAGTAAGTGGTTTGATCAAGTGTACAAAATAAACACTTTACGTACTATAATAATAATTACATGTTTATTATATGCGAATAAACTCATGTAAAATATCTTTGCACCATACAAGGCATGTTTATG
The DNA here is from genome assembly GCA_022606495.2 of Halesus radiatus. Lineage (NCBI taxonomy): Eukaryota > Metazoa > Arthropoda > Insecta > Trichoptera > Limnephilidae > Halesus > Halesus radiatus. Next base: position 85,760 of record JAHDVE020002789.1, read on the forward strand.
CTTGGGATTCCTATGCATCGTCTTGTTTATTCAAGTCGACCATTGAATATACAAAATTATATTATCAACTAACTTAAAGTCTCTATAAAACGGTTGTACGCTGATATATTACAGAGATTAAGATACATTACGATAAATGAGAAACTGTAAAAAATATACATATGTATGGAAATAACAAATAGTAAAAGTAATAAACCATTTATATATTAATGATTTTAACAAATACTGGAGATGATAATCTGTATCAAACGTCCAAGAAGTGAAATGATGATTGGCAGAGTATAAAAAGTCATGAGGGCAGTTTTATAACTATTTTGCGACACGGGTCAAAAGATAGTCGCAAAATTGTCTGTAGGTGATATTGAAAATGTCAACTTAGTTTCCATTAACTTCATTTTCATGCAGTGATGGAAGATGTGATTTTTTTAATTTAATTTTTTTTATGTGATTCCACATAAGAGTCCCAGCTACTCCCAACCGTTTGGAGCCAGTGAGACTATGGCATCCCCAATATTGGTATTTTTTTAGTCTAAAGGTGTTGAGGAGGGGAAGGAGATGGGGATGTTCCTGACTATTCAAATCTGGTCACCAATACGGCTAAAGCCATTTCAAGCAACGTTTCTTCTAAAACTTTTAGATTTCTGGGATGAACGGTCTAGGATTAAAAAAATAAATAAATATAAGACGAAGAAGTTTTCAGGATAGTATAGATGGTATTGTCAGATCTGAGTATTGTGGTATTGATTGCCAAGTTTGATGAACCATGCAAAAATAGCTCTGCACCAATTGTCGTAAGGAATAATGACAAATAAATTAAATTATATACGTTGAGGAGTATCAGTACCACTGCACCGCTGAAGCCGACAGTTCTTCAATTCTTCTGCGTGATATTATACGTTCACATACAAAAAAATATTTCAATAAACATCGATCGGCATGCAATCAGGAATATTCTATTTAAAAATAAAATTTATTGAAATGTATCTGATTGAATCTTGGAAGTTTCTCTTGTTACTTACTTGATGGTGTATTTGAAATCCATTGAATATCTCTGACCCAACTAGTATTCGAGCACAGCCTCTCAATTCCTTCTCGGAACTGCTCTGTATCGCACCACAGGACTACAGTGGGCGAATGACTTTTCGTTGCCATTGCGGACTCATAGAATCATAATATTGCCACGATGGTTACTAATAACACTGAATATCGACATTAATCTTCTCTATATATAAAAATGAATGTTAGTCTGTCTGTCCTCGATTTTCTCGAAAATTACACGATTTCACTGAAAATATCACATTTTATGCTGTCTAAGGGAAAGTTACTTTTCTTAACATTATTTGATTGTTTCGGTGATGGGTACGTTTATACATCCGTGTGCTAAAATCATTTTTTTGTAAAACTGGGACGAAAGATGTCGAGAGGTCAGGGGGCCAGATTGACCTTAGATTGCATTGAATAAAAACCCGTTACATTGTTAAAATGTTAAATGTTCCCTCCCATATGAAGGACAAGAGAAAGTAATACGAATGTAATTGAAAACATTAATACTTTTAAGGAATGTAAACAAAAGGCGAAACTTTCTCTTACCCCTCTCATCTGCAACGATCACTGCGATTGACTAGGAAAAGGCTTGATTCTGACAGTCAATGAAAAAAATATATATAATGCTTTGTCCAATATACAAAAATACACAAAAAATCAAATAGGTACTCAAATCATATCTAAATATAATTGCACTGGTTTCGTTAAGATTACTTCATCATAAAATTTTCGGCATCATCGTATTTATTATTAGCGCAGACCCGAGAAAAACACGGGAAATAAAAAAAATAAGAATTAAAAAAATATACGTAATTTTTTTTTAAATTTAAAATTTAAAATTATAAAAAATTTGTAACCAAAATTTAACTTTTTTTTTACTTTTTTAAATTTGATATAAATTTTGAATTTTATGTTTTCAAATTTCTAATTTCAAATTTCATATTTCAAATTAAAAATTTAGACCCAATTTAAAAAGAAAAAAAAAATCAATCATGAATTTTAAAAAAAATGTACCATATCTATTTAAAAAAAAATAAATAAATAAAAAAAACGTGTAATAGAAAATTAATTTAAATCCACAATAAAATTAATCCACAATAAAATTAAAAAAAAAAACATGTATATATATATGTACAGATATTTTATTTTTAATTAAAAATTAGAAATAAAAATAATTATTTACAATTCAAAATATATGTTGCCATGGCCGAGAACCTAACCCCGGAACTTCTTGGAAAGCAACTATGCTCACCGTTACACCATTAACTATAATAAGAACATCTGCAGACATTCATTATATAAACCGAGAAAAAGAATTATTATGTATTTTTGAATCATAGAATTAGAACCGAATTTATATTGTCTAATAATGGGCTTACGAATATCAATTTCAACTTGTTGCTTTAGAAACATCCGCGACAACTAAATACAATTCTTTGTACTCGCAGTTGCACCCAAGCTACCTCCTGTTTATGCAGCTTAAAGACCTTTCAAATACGAAATATGCAGTCAAGTTAACACCTGAGTTATGCAACGCATGAACAGTTATACGCGGCGTGGGTATTTGCGGTATCTATAATGAATGCAGCCTCAAATGAAATGCCAGAGATTGCACTATCAATAACGGAGGTGAATATTAAATGTACAGCTTCTCGCACAGTGCCAAAGGTATTTCATAATGATTATGCAGTGATATAATAAGATACATAGTTACCCGTGTTCACTTGTGTTCTCCTGGTGTTGAGAGTTTGTTATGAAAATCTCTTCGTCTGTATATAAAAATTAATGTTTATCTGTCTGTCCTCGATTTTTTCGACCGGTTTCGCTGAAAGTAGCACAGTTTGTTCTTATTAGTGCCGGGAAGGTTTAGAGAGTAGTTTGAGTGAAATCCAATATGTAAAACTGTTGCTATAACGTTTTACAATTAGTATGAAAATCAGATATAACACTCTGGTTAGCCACAGATTACATATTAAAATGAAGAAGGTTTGTTTGGGTAGAATATTTTCAAAATGAAAAACACATAGATTAACCTACTTAAGAACTTTTTTACATAGATATTTAAAATTCTCCTTATCCTTTTCCTTAGGCTTAAAGACTTCTTGCTTAACTGCCTATCCGATAACATGTCAATGACAATACATTTTTAAAGGAGTTTGTGGTTTAATTATCACAGTGTTATTAAAAATTATTAGTGTGTCACACGTGTATTTTATTTTTACGTACTTTATTTAAGTTTATTATATTTTTTATAATTTTAATCACTTTTATCCAATGTTTATTTGTATGTCTTTGCTTTTATCTATCATTTCGGGCTTTTGCCATAGGTGCTTTACAAACATCGCAATTTCGTTCATTCGATTTATTTAATAGCATTATTATGCGACAAATAACTCAATAATATTGTTTAAAGTCAATACTTACGATAATATTGATAGACAGCTGTCATCCGAGAGAACCGGGACCACAGTTAAGCAAGAAGGCTTTAAGCCAAAGGAAAAGGATAAGGAAATTTTCTTAAAAAGAACTAGAATAGCTCTCCAGGTCTTTTGGTCTACCCGAATATATTTGGTCTGTTTCGCGTCTCCTTTGAAGCCTCTTTTGGTCCAGCTATTGGACTTTAACATTTTGGGTACAAAAGTCGGCATTCTTACTACCGTTTCATTTTGGTTGGTATTAATAACACGTCAACCCACGCGGACAAAGTGGTTTCATGTATTGAAAACCCAGTGCTCAGATTAAACTGGAGAAAACCTGAATACTGTTCTGGTCCGTGAAATCAATCAGTCTAATCGCCCTTGTTCGCGAAATGTTGAAAAATACGTACCATTCCAATACGTAAAAATCCCGAGCAAGGCCGGGTATAGATCAGCTAGTAATTTATAAAACATACGTCAAAAAAACGTCATATTTCTGATTTGATTTTGGTATTTGTGTAATAATATAAGCATTTTTTCGAATTAATAAATAATTAATATTTATTAATTATTTATTAATTCTCTGACGATCCTCCCTCTTAAAACTTAATTAAGAAGTGAGCATTCTAATTAAGGAAAATTGCTGAATTATTGGCTTTTGCAGACTATCCAGTATCTACCTAGTTTCAATATGGATAAAGCTGAATACACGTTCAAATAAACACATTCTTAATGTAATGAGATTTGAATAAAATTACAATCTAAAATAATCAACAATCACTTAATATTTATGGCAGATTCGTGTTGTACCCAGTGGCGTGCACATAGTGTTTAATCGGGGTGGGCAGTAGGAAAAATAGTGAATTAATTTATATTTTGAAAATTTACCACGGACGTGATAATTTTTTGATAAGAATGGTCAAGCTACTGGTTTCAGCCGACATTTCTTGGGATCACCTGCCACATCAAATATCCAAATAACCGCTTCATTTGTTAATATTACAAGCTAATTGCTAGATACAATATTTTATTCGTCCCCAAAATGGCACGAAAGAAAGTCGATATATTTAGATAATTATTTCGTTAGTAAAAGTTTTAAAGTTTTAGGTATGAATGACGATGGGGTGAATGTTCCCAAAATTAGCATGGATGAAATTAAAAGATCAATTAGATGTATGAAGAATGGTAAGGCTGTTGGTTTCGACAATATTGCTGCTGAATACTTTAAAGGAAATAGCCGTATAATTCTCACATGGTTATGCAAACTTTTTAACCAGTGTCTAGAGGAGGGTTACACCCCATTAGATTGGAGAAGGGCTGTGATCATGCCTCTATACAAAGGTAAAGGGTCAGTTGGGAAATCACAGCTATTAGCCTGCTAAGTTCAGTTGGTAAGCTGTATGGTAGGATATTGATTGAAAGGGTACAAATGAAAACAAAGGATAAAATATGGGATGTGCAAGGCGCATTTATGAGTGGAAGGGGGTGCATGGATCAGATTTTCTCGTTGCGTATGCTCACAGAGAAGTTTCTGGCAAAAAACAGAAACTTTTCTGTGCTTTTGTAGATCTACAAAAAGCATACGACAGAGTTGACAGAAAAAGGTTATGGAAGGTGTTGTCTAAGTATGGTGTGAATACAAATCTTATACAGGCAATCGCATCGCTGTACGAGGGAAGCGTTGCATGTGTTAGGGCAAACGGTGATTTTACGGGTGGTTTGACATCACAAAAGGTGTTAAGCAAGGCTGCGTAATGTCACCGTGGTTATTCAATCTATACATGGATAATTGTATGCAAGAATTGAAAGAGGTGGGCCTGGGCGCGAAAATGAGTAGTCTGCAAGTATGTTGTCTGTTGTATGCTGATGATGCGGTGCTGATTGCTAACAGTATGGAAGATCTACAGTCCCTCGTATCTAGGATGAACGAAGTATGTATGATGAATGAGCTAATGATGAATGTAAATAAGTCCAAAGTCATGGTGTTTGAAAGAGAGAGTACGAAAACAGTATGCAATATAGTTGTGAATGATGAATACTGGGAGCAGGTTGATGAGTTTGTGTATTTGGGAAGTATGTTTACGAGAGATGGAAAGACTGATAGGGATATTGAAAGAAGGGTGAATGCAGGAAACTCCATTAACGGAGGATTGAACGCGGTTGGCGCAAACAAAAAGTTGTCAAAGGAAGCGAAGCTAGCAGTCCACAATGGAGTGCTGATACCAACCTTGATGTATGGCAGTGAGGCATGGAACTGGCAGAGGAAGGATGAAAGTAGACTGAATGCTGTAGAAATGAGATCTCTGAGACGAATGTGTGGTAAAACCATGTATGATCGAGTGAAAATGTTGAGATTCGTAAAGAATGCAAGGCTGATGTAAGCGTAGTGAGCAAGATTAAGAAAGGGACACTTAGATGGTTTGGGCATGTAGAGCGAATGAACGAAGAAAGGAGTGTAAGGAGAATATATGACGCGAATGTGAATGGAAGAAGAGCCAGGGGACGCCCGAGGAAGACATGGCACGAACAAGTGGATCAAATACTCGAGTCGGGCCATGTCAGAAGTCGGAATAACAGAAGAGAAAGTATGAGGCGTTGTATGAATGTGAATGAAGCAAGAAGTGTATGCCAAGATCGAGTTGTTTGGCGATCCGTCCTCTCTGCCTACCCCTGCGGGGAAACGGCGTGATGGTTAGTTAGTTAGTTAGTTAGTTAGTTAAGTTTTACTAATCAATAGAGGTAACAACAGATGGCATTGGCTGCTGCATTTATAATTTGTATCCGTAGGACCAGCCTTTAGCGAAACTAACACAAACGAGTCTTCTCTTGAATGTGCCTTGCGCACACATGTACAATTTTTGTATAGAATACCGTTAACATTTGAATATGACATTTTGCATCCTTAGTTTCTAATTTTGACACGTATTAGTAGGGCGATCGGTGGGGCGCGCGCGGCGCTGCGATTTGTAGCTGGAATTTTGCGCGTATTTTTGAATGTACATATAGATTAATGTCTTGCAGTACTTTTGTAAATTTCACATTTTTTATTTTTTTGTGATTGAGGAGGGTAGGCAATGCTTATGTGCCTAAATGGATTGCACGCCTCTGACTGTACCCACTTAACACTACTAATAAGCCGAATACACGAGTACTGCATACTAACAAGGAAATGCAGTCAGTCGAGACACGAACCCACGCCTATTTTTGCCTTTTATTTATTCAATAACGATCCTGTACATAGGGTGACATCTATTGACGACATTTAAAGCTACAGATCTTTTGTTTGCACATGCCTATCTAAAACGCATAAACGACGCCGCGTGTACCTACTCAAATGTTTATGCTAATTGTTTGATTTATTTGAGTTTATTGAACTATTGGGGATTAGAGAATGCGTTTAGAATAATTATATATGATACACTGAACAGATAAATCGATAGAAGTGCGTTGAGGGCGTGTCAGTGTAAACGAAGTAAGCTTATTTTTTCCATACTTAATAAAATTGATTATTATTATTTTTTTTTATGTTTTTGTTATTATTACCCTTCCTTGGCTTGGTGATGGAAGATTCGTGAACATTGATTATTAATGATTAAGTAATATAATATATGGTACGTGTATATACGCATATGTTATAGTAGGTACATTACAGTTTGATTAAGGAACAAATATAGGCATTGTGGTATAAGGGGGCATTTATATTATATATTATAACTAAGATAACGTATTTAAAAATAGATCCAAATATATGTATGTAGAAGAAAAAAAAACTTTATGGAAAACAAGTCAATTTCAGAATATTTGCAAGAATTGGAATTTTTTATTTTTATTTATTTATTATTATTTTTTTAATTAAAACAAAATAACTTTTTATACATCACTCTTTATTAATATACAATACAACATGTTTCGTGAACGATGTTCACTTCTTCAGGTATCAATGTATACTAAAGTTAAAAATTACAATATAGATCAGTTGGATGGGGAGGGGAGGACAATAATAAGTAATTAGGGAATTACAAACGTTAAAGGTAGTTAGAGAGGGGATAATTAAGAAATTACAAAGTTGTTAGAATGGTCTATAGACTGGTCTACAGAATGGGAAGGCCTGTTAAGTGGGAAAATATTTAATATGGGGTAACCAAAAAAGTTTTTTTGCTTGTTAATTAAATCAGCCTTTATATTATCACTTTTCCTAATTTCAAGTATTTATAAATTATTAATTTGTGTTTGCTTTGTATCCCGTATGAAGTATTTTTAATCCAGTATCTATATCAAAAGTATGATCATTTGCTAATAAATGATCCGCAAATTCAGATTCACTATTATTATTTAATGCTCTAATGTGTTCTTTAACTCTAATATCGAAGCTTCTGGAAGTTCTACCTATATAAAGGCATGTCTACCTTCTTTTTTTAAATTTTTATTATTTTTTATGAGTAATTATTTTGGATGTTGTACATCCTGTATTATCTTTAAAAATGTTAAATTTTATAAATTTTTTAAAAGGAATAAAGAATTGAATTGAATTGAATTCACATGTAAGACACCTCTAAACTGGAACTTCTTTAACTGGCTAGAGGTTATATGTTCAGTGACATTATGCATTGTTTTTAATGTAAAATTATCGTGTTTACATAATATTATTCACAAGCACGATCTACTGTACGAGACGACGCAGTGTAATGAACCTATTTGATTGGATTTAACTCTACACAGTAAATACAATGGTCGAAACCAGAGTTCTATTGCACCCTCGATATATATATATTTTTTTTTTTTTTAATATAAAAATAAGACATGATTCATATAGTGTAACAAAAAATATATTATAGCTATTCCTCACCATAAAGAAACAAGGTTCTTGTGTTTGGTGAGTGATTATCGCTTAATTAATCAAATCATAACTTAAAGTATTGTTGTACAATAGCAGGAAAATATGAATTTGTCGTGTAAATTTTGTAATTTATCACTAGTAATAGTATTATTATTAGTAATAGTAGTAAATGAAAAGAAAAAAGAAGAAAAGAAGAGAAGATAATAATAAAAGACAAAAAAAATCTAATAATAATATTTTTTTTTTTTTTTTTAAGTTGTTACAGTAGTTTGAGGTAATTTTTTAATCTATGTTGAAATTCATGGATATTTTCTATAATTTTAAGATCAGTTGGCAGATTGTTAAAAAAAGTTATTCCTAGATATAGGTATGTGTTTTGCGTATGCTTAGTATTGAATGGCGGGATTTTAATGTTTTGTTGATACCTTGCGGATATATTAAATTGTAATTTATTTAACGTTTTTTCTTTAAAGATTTGAATAATTGCATATTTTTTATAAATTTTATCTACTGTAGGTACATTGAATATTGTAAAAAGCTTTTCAGTGGAAAATGATGATGGTTTTTTAAAATTACCTTTATTATCAATCTTTGAATTATTTTAAGTGGACTTAAAATATTATCATATGTTCCCCCCCAGCCAATAATTCCATATTGTAAAATAGACTGAACAATTGCATAGTACACTCTTTTTAGGTTTTCTAGTCTAAGAATATTTCTTAGTCTTATAAATATATATATACATTTTCTAATTCGTTTAACAAGTTCACAAATATGTGTTTTCCATTTAAAATGCTGGTCTATATATACACCAAGGTATTTAATTTCGGAAGTTGGACTAAGTATTGAACATGCTTGATTACAATTGATTCTGTTGCAGTTACTTTGGTGTATTATAATTTTTATTTCTGGTTTTGATTTAAATTTATTGATAGAGAAAGGAATAAATTTTGTTTTTCCAGTGTTAAGGGAGAGTAGATTATTATCGAACCAATTTTTTAATATATTAATATCAGTATTTGCTAGCTTGTTAATAGAATTCCAGTCAGTACCTTCAATTATTATGACAGTGTCGTCAGCATAAGATATTATTTTTCCGTTTAGCTTTTGCATGAATATGTCATTTACATAGATGATAAAAAGTAGAGGTCCCAGTACTGTACCTTGAGGTATGCCAAAATTACTTGTTTTTTTATGACTAAGTACCTCGTTTATTTTTACCACTTGAGGACGTTTGAAAAGATAGCTTTTTATCCATTCCAGAGCTGTACTATTTATTCCAATGTTGCTTAATTTAATTATAAGTTTGTCATGAGATATGCTATCAAACGCTTTTTTGAGATCTATAAAAATTCCAAGGCATTTTAGTGATTTATCTAATGAAGTGTGAATAAGGCTAGTTAATTTTGAAATTGCATCCTGTGTGCTTCTACTTTCCATAAAGCCGAATTGATTTTCGTGAATTATGCTATTACATTTTATAAACTGGTTAAGTCTTTTTTTTACAAGTTTTTCAAAAATTTTTGCAATATTTGAGATTACTGAAATGGGACGGTAATTATTAACATCTTCGGGATTACCAGACTTAAATATTGGAGTTATGGTAGTTTGTTTGTAATTACATGGAAATACTCCGCATTGGAAACTTGTGTTGATTATATGCATTAACGGTTTAGAAATTTTGTTTTTAATATTTTTTAAAATGTTAATTGTAATTCTATCAAAACCTGGGGCAGAGCCTCCTTTCATGCCGTTTATAATAGTTACTATTTCGTCCTCTGTGGTGAGTTGAAATGTTGACATTTTATTTTTAACATCAACATTACAGTCTGGAATTGTTATATTTGGATCTTTGTGTATGAGATTAGCAAGATTTTCTCCTATATTTGCAAAGAATTCGTTAAATATATTTGCAGCTTTTAAAGGGTTCTCTTTGCAACATGTTTCCGAATTATCATGAATAATAGTGCTGATTTCATTGTTTTTATACTTTTTTTTGTCCATTATCTCATTTATAATCGTCCATACTCCTTTGTCATTTTCAACCTGTATCAACTTCTGTTTGTAATAGCTTTCTTTTGTATGTTTTATGATATATGAGAGTTTATTTTTATATGCTTTAAAATGTTTCTGTAAATGTTCATTATTTGGTTGTTGATTAGTTAATCTATAAAGAGCTTGCTTATGACGTACGGATACTATTAAACCGTGAGTTATCCATGGTTTTATAGGTTTGAAGTTAGGTAGTTTGGATTTGGATATGACATTATTTGTTGAGTCATTTATGAATTTAGATAATTTTTCTTCAAACATTTTACAACAAACATTGACATCATTACATTGATATAAATCAAGCCAATTTTCTACTTCTAATTTACATTTTAACGTATCCATGTTAAGTACTTTTTTTGAAACATTTTCTTGTTTAAATGGTGGAAAAGTTGGATTACAGAATTTATAATTGAATATACATGAATAATGATCAGTGATAGTTGTATGAATGACAGCGGATATAATATTTTGGATATCAGAAATATTTGTAAATATATGATCTAAACATGAAGGTCGTTGACCTCGAACGTTTCTAGTATATGAATTTATGCACGGTAAATAATTAAGTTCCGCTAACATGTTTAGATAATTATCTTTATCCTTACTAGAGTATTCTTTTGCAATATTTAAGTTCATATCTCCAACAATAATATTATTTTTATTTCTAAAATTTAATAATATATTTTTTAATTCATTTATAAATTGTGATATTACTGATGCATGAGTGCGATAAACGGCAATAATATTATAATATTTATTTTGGTCTTTAAACTCAATATTTAATAGGTTTACATTATGAAAATTGTGTATCTCTTTAATGTTGAGTACATTATAGCGGTTAGATATGAATATTGCAATACCACTGTTTTTGTTTAACTTTATTGTTGTTGTATAGAAAGTGAAACCCAGGATATTATAATTCAGTTCGCCGGCGGAATGTGTTTCTGTTAACACTATAACGTCCGGAAAATAATTTAATGTTTTTAAAGATATTATTAATTCATCTAAGTTCTTTTCGATACTTCTTATATTAGTATGAAATAAGGTAAATCCTTTATCAGAGCAAATTAGATTTAAATCTCTTATGGAGTGGTATAATCTTTCTTCTATAAATGTTTTTTTATCTAAAGCATTACATATAAAATCAGTCATTTTGAAGTTAGTATGAGGAGATATAATTTACCATATTTATTCGTAGTCGATGCGCTCTCTAGCAATTTGAAGCATTTTTTGCCGGTAAAGACATTTTATACTGTCAACCCGGTGTTCGGTGGAATAGTTCAATTTAAATCTTTTATTTTGCACACAGCAATTGTTGCAAATTGGGTTTATTTCTCTGTTTTCGCATTTCGAGAGTATATGTTCCTTAGTACAATGGGGGCAAATGGGTGGCTGCGTCCTGTCGAGACATCTTTGGGCTGTATGGCCGAACTTAAGGCAATGATAGCATTGTGTGAGTGGGTTACAATCTTCGACGTACACTCGTTGGAATTTTATATTTATTTTTTTTTTGTCTAATAATATTCTTCTTAATTTTCCGGTTGTTTGTATGATGTAGTTTGTGGTATCGTTTTCTTTACCTTCATTATATTTGTTTTTTAACTCTTTAATGAGTTTAATATTATTTTTGTCTTCTTGATTTAATTCTTGATTTTGTTGTATAATTCCATGTATAATATCCTCTTCAGTCAATTGGCATTGGAGCCTTTTTAACATCAAGAACGGTTTCTTTTTTTTTATTTCTTCCGCCGAAATCTCCTTTCCAGTTATCTTATTTATTTCGTTGGTTAATATTTCTGCATCTTCTTTTTTTTGGCATGAAATTATCATTTTTTTTTCGCCAATCTTTTTAACTCCGTTGACTCCGACTTTAATTTTAGTTAAATCAATATTTTTTTGAACTTTTGTTTTTATGCTCTCGGCGTTTAAGGTGTTAGATGTTAATAAAATTGAGTATTTCGGTTCAATGTTCAATTTCGTGTCCGCTGGTTTCTTGTTGTCACACACTTGGGCGTATGTTTTTTGGTTGGTTATTAGAATTTCTTCGAGTTTCTTGGTGTATCGTTGGTCATTAATAATCATCGTTTCTTGTAAATCTATGATTTTTTTTGTAGACAGATACGCTCATTTTGAAATATTTCTTCCAGGGATATTAAACTTTGCTCCAACGATGTTTTTACCTTGGAATCTTTTACGGAAGTAATTTTATTTATTAATTCTTTAATGTTTTTAATGATTTCTTGCGTTTCCATTTTGTTTATGTAGATCGCCCGGTGGGCGAGATATTGTTTGTACACTATAAATTTTTGATCACAATTATCACCAATATACACGACTGTACTCCTTCGATGCCGGAGCGTTAATTTGATTAAATGGCTTCGTTGTTTTATAGCCTGCCTCCAGTGGCGTGCATTGCTCTTTGACCAATGGCGAGCAGTAGCTTCCAGATTCTGATTATCACCATTCATCATCATGACAAATCCCAAATGTTTTAGTGTGGGTTGTTTCGATAAACTCGAAGAAGTCATAAAAAATTTCAAAGTTATTCAAGTTCTATGAACATTCTGTTATTATTCAAGCACTGTGAAACAACTAGTCCATAATTTAATAATAACAGAACTTGAATAGAACATCCCAAGTACTTGAATGTTAACTTTAAAATTTTGTCGAAATATCTAGTTGAAATGATAATATGATGAAGCTTATTATTGAAACGCACATCATTTTTTTTTGTAATCAGATTTCGATAATATATACACACACATATACCTACCACCTTAAAGTAAAAAAAAGAATGTTTCACATTCTCTTGGAAATCATTTTATTTATAAAAAATACCGAATATAACCAAATAAAAAATATGTTCAATTTTTATGGGAATAAATGTTTGAAGTGTCTAAACCTTTTTTAATTTTTTTTCTATATTTCCGAGAAACTACCTAGATTCCAAATGAATTCGTGTAGAATCTTGCAGTCAATATAGAGAGAGCAGTAAAAAATGTAAGGGAATTAATTGAATATGATATAAACAGCTCTAAAAATAAAAGATGATATCGATAAAAATGACGGAGAGCAATGAGGTGGCATTAGCTAAATTGGTTAGAGCGCAGGTCCTGGATAGACTAAGAGGTACTAGGTTCGCGTCCCAGATGCGACCGTTACCCTTTTATTTTCTGTTTTATATTTCATTTGAATTTATTCAATCATTAAGTAATACATATTTTTTTTATTTATAAATTACTAGCTAACCGGCCTCGCTCGGGATTTTTTTTCTTGGAATGACGTTATGAATTCTCGCTTTTCGTTTGGGTGCCATAATTGATTTGACAGCCAAAGTAATGCCTTGTGACGACTAATACTATCTCGAAAAAATTAAATATTAATTTGAAAATTTTATTTCTTTCCAAACACTTATTTTTTAAAATATATCAAAATAATAAAGTTCTTAAGTAGGTACCTACTTGTGTTTTCCATTTTGAAAATATTCAACCCAAACAGACTTTCTTCTTTTGAATATGTAATCTGTGGCTAACCAGAGTGGTATATCTATGGGCTAACCTCAATACAATATGGCGGGTTCAATGTGTTTCATACTCATTTTAAAACGTTATAGCAACAGTTTTGCATATTGGATTTCATCCAAACTACTCTATAAACCTTCCCGGCACAAATATGAAAAAGCTGTGCTATTTTCAGGAAAACCGGTCTAGTACATATCGAGAAAATAGAGGACACATGGACAAACATTAATTTTTATGTATCTGAGATTTCAATGGTTGTCGTTTTTTGTGGGCAGACGTTTTCAGCATTTATGTACTGCACGCCACTGCCTGCCTCGTATAGTAAATACTGCTATAATTTGGAATTATCTATTTAATCTCAAGATTATTTCTCGAACAAAAGTTAAGCCAAGATTCTACTAAAAATAATCGTTCCAAATTAAAGTGGTTTGTTTTGGCTCCCGAAGTATCAATTTTCAATTATTTTTAATCAATGCCCGATGAATAATAATCAATTAGTTTTTATAGACCAGTGCATCTCAAACTTTAACATAGTGTAGAACTTGTATGTAGACATTTTATAAAGTGGAACTATAATTTTTCGTTACTATGGCAGCACCAAGGTACCCATTTTCTCTTTGAAATCTGTTCCTCACATTCAAAATTGTTCATATTCGAGTATAACTGTCATTTTTAAAGAACCAAGGCTAAACTCGTTTTTTTTAAACATTTTTTATGTTTTTAATTTTTATCTTGTAATCAGATTTTGTTTATTTTGATTTAACATCTAATAGATGGGAATTTTGATGCATTAATTTCAGATACAGAAAAATCGCCTTTCCGTGTAATTATCTTCCTTGCAAAGCGTTAAATAATAAAAAAAGTTTGAACATAAAATCTCATTTCGAAAAGTATCACTAATTTTAGAATCACGAAACGCCCCATCGTATTTATTGTGTTCTTTATTCTATGTTTCGTCCCACAGGCTCCAGTTCAAGCCAATGATAATCTGTCTAAAAAAAAGGTGTGTACATATTTTTTTAATTGCTGGTGTATTGCCCGGCTACCCAACAGCTTTAGAGGCCGAGGCCTTAGTTTGAGAAGCTCTGTAATAGACATAGTTTGGCTAGTTGTCGTCTAAACGCAATAAACCTACCAATCAATGGGTTGTTATCATTCTAACTTCTAACAATGGCTGTGGCTGAGATCGATTTAGGAATGGATTGATGGCTTTTGTTCGAAAACTGTGTTTCTTCTGCTTCAGTAGTTTAGGTGACATCATTGTCCAGTGTTAGTAAATTCATGAACTTTGATAGTACGAATAATGTACCTTTTATTTTACTTCTCTCGTGTGGTACCTACTGGTGGGCTAAATACGTAGTTTTATAAGCCTTTAATCTTTGGTCCCTTATGTGGTGGAATATATCTTACAGTATTAATGTCCTAGAGTCCTATGTTAATCGCCGTGTAGACGCGAATAGTAGAAATAGTAATTTCCTCTCATATGCAAAAGCGTCTGCAATTCAAATCGTACCACGATAAACATACTGTGTATTTTTTACGTGTGTTCAAAACTGTTCTGTTTTATCAGCGCGGGGTGCGCAATGTCAAAAATGCAGCAAAAATCCGAAGTAGCAGGTTTTAATTTGCTAGTTTTAAATAATTTAAAATGTTCCTTTGATACCACTTTAAACTCACCAATCGTAAAATCAACACCCAAACTTTAAACTCTCATTTCGGGCGCCTGCATCTACATTGCCATAAAGCAAATGTCAATTAATGAGATATTATCGAATCCAGTAATTTTTGATTAATTCTTTATTTCGTTACTTTTTGTCTAGGAAATTAATAACTTAGGTATACAGTTCGATAAGAATCTCAATTTTATCAAGCATGTATAAACCACATCCAATATCTAGTGACTTTAATAATGTCAATCCTATCAAACGATTGTATATGTCACTAGTGAGGAGTCATATCGAGTACAATCCTGCAGTTTGGTCTCCAAATTATCATGTTCATTCACTATTGCAAAAAATCTTCCATAAATTAAGATAAGTAATCTGTGGCTAACCAAAGTGGTATATCTATGTGCTAACCCCAATACAACATGGCTAGTTTAATGTTTTTCATACTAATTTTATAACGTTATAGGCAGAGTTTTACATATTGGATTTCATTCAAACTACTCTCTAAATCTTTCCGGCACTAATAAGAGCAAACTGTGCTAATTTCAGCCAAATCGATAGAGTAAATATCGAGAAAATCGGGGACACACAGAGTTTCATATACAAAATTTTACCAAAGTTATTGTCCAAATTATCATAGTTTGACATCTTTCAATTTAATGCAGTGTAGTGGCACTCCACGACTAAGGCGAGACATAATCATAATATTTTATACAAACCATTAGCCCTGTCCACACACCGCGTTCATAACTCGTATCTTTTTATCGGTCAAAAGGGCGAACGAAATCAATTGTCTCCGTAATCTTATTTCTGGCAGTCGCATTAATGTTCAACTATTGTTTGAAGCCACTCGCACTTTTCTAGGTCATGCGTCGCACGCCTCTCAAAGTCAGGACGGAGCTAATGAAGATTGTCTTAATACAAACACGCGACTAGAAAATAATACATCTTATAATCTTTTCTAAAAGGACCTACTATCATTACGATGTAATGACACATTGTGTAATCACACTATGACATACATTATGGCCTGTATCTAATCGACATACTCGGAATTTTATTTTACAACATACAAACATACTACCAATCTTTTTACTCCGAATTCAGAATGCTGAGAACATCCTGATAACGACAGCGATAATGATAAATTAATGCAGTGAGATAAAAAAATGTACAACTTTTTTCAGTCAGTAATCACTAATCGGTATCGTAATACCTACTTCGTTTTTAAATAATACTATAGATGTGCGAAAATTTCGGATATGTATACTAGTTTGTTTGTAAAAACTACACACAAAGCCTCCCTCAATGTAATACTAACTTTAAAAAAAAACACATTTATTCATCGCGCTTCATTCAGTGAGTTCGACTTATTTCACTCGACCCTTCACAATTTCAAACCTAAAATCAATAAATAATATTCATACAGTACATATTACTCTACACATACTGGATCCTTTCCCCTCCCCTCCCACCCATCATCGTAACCCCATTGGCTTTTTTTTTCTTTATTTTTTTAATTAAATAATGTAAATACTTAAGTGAAAACCTATTATTTTACGTATATTTACGATACTTAATAAATATTTAAACTCTAGGTTATCCAAATAAAATAAAATAAATAATTAAAAATAAAAGTGAATACCTACGATTTTTGTAAATCGACGTGAAATCAAAAATATTATGTTTAAGTTCAGGCCAATCTGAATTTATAGTGAAATGATTAAAAGTTTTGTGTTGACGAGTGTTTAAGTGTATGGAAGTTCGTAAGGAAAGCAATATGGCGATGCTGATCACCAGATACACGGCCATCTTGCTGGAGAGCAGCAGGAGACCAGGAAGTAAGTCTTTCGGAGACCAGGAGCCGAGAAGAAGACGATTTTCGTCAACCAGCAGTGAAAGGTGTGTTAATTTATTTTTATTTTGTCCAATAATTATTATTAACGTAATTTTTTTTCTGCGTCAATGCCATGGCTTCCTGGATAATTTATTCCCTCAACTTCAGCTATACCTTTTTTTGTAATTTTTGATTACAAACAAAATCTGCGTTATTAAAGTTGTCCAAATTCCGAAAATTCTTGAGAAATGTTTTCAAAATTAATAAACCATTTCATTGAAAATGCTTACTGGATGGCTGGCGGATATTGATTTAAAATTGGCTATTTAATTAATTTAAAACGTTTCATCTTTTTCCACTGCTTGACGTTTGGATGATTAATTTTGTAAATACTGTCTGAGTCAAATTTGAAACATAAATACGTATATAATTTCTTCAAAAGATTGGTTTTCACTTGTGGCGTCATTAAATTAATTAAAAAATATATTTTGTACCACTTTATTAATATACACAGATATCAACATGTTTCGAAAGCGATGCTTTCTTCATCAGGAATATATAGAATACTAAAAAATAATAAGGACAAATGGTATACATAGAACACAATTGTGGTCACATTTGTCTATACTTGACATTATTTTTTTTGTATTCTATATATTCCTGATGATGAAAGCATCGCTTTGGAATCATTTTGATATTGTTAATAAAGTAAAGGTGAATACAGAGTATTTTTTTATTTAATTTATAAATACATATTTTTAATGGTACTTGACATTACAGCCACCATTAACACGAATGTTGTAACCAACTCAATTTTCTGACCTTCTAAGGATCAACAAACGTGTCGGTTTTAATCAAGGCATAATTTAAATTCACCTGACCCCAAATACTAATAACAATAAATAATTATTCAGGCAGGCATCAAGGGTCCTTCCGCCATAACTAATTCCAAGGCCCATCATAACTTTAAACACGATCTCACCTGGTCACGTGACCATCGCCGCTCCCTCGACGCTGGAAACTTTATCCCGAGTACGTGACATTAGCAGATTGGTCCAATTCCTCTCGGAGATCACCAGGTGTTCCGCAAGGTTTTGATTTAGGACCCCTTTACCTGGAAATATTGATGGAAAACACATTTAAGTTCCGACAAAGCAAAATCATGGGAGCTGACGTTATCCTAAATTGCGTTTATTCTATAAAAACCTTAAAAGCAGATGATTGACCATCTTTAAGGTACTTTTCAACAATATCAATAAATGTACAAATATTGTAAAGTACAGATAAATACTAGAACTGGTCTTTAATTAAAACCAGAATAAGTAATAAAATTGGTTACTGAATTTACTAGTTTAAATTTGCTTTCTTGATACCGATTTTTGTGATAGGTATATGATGTTTTGGAGATTTTTTGGCTTCAAATATATTCAGAAATAAATGTAAGAATTATTTTCGTAGTTTGTGTTGGCAGAAGATGCAATTTCTTTATTTCTTTCTTATTTAACACAATACGAAGGTATATGGTGAATGCGATTGACTTAAATTTTAATTGGGTAACGTTATTTTTGGTTGATGACCTAAGCAACGAGTAAGTAACTGGTTTATTACAATGTATGGGTCATTTAAATCTATGTGAGCGGTTACAAGTCATCAAAATATGGATTAACCACATTTTAAAAATGGCCTTAAACGCCGAAACAGCTGTCACAATAATAAAAACTAAAAATACTTGCAGAACTTAATAATAATATTATTAAATATGATTTACATAAAATTTATAAGAAATTTAATGGAGTTCTACGAATTAAACACAAAAACAATTAATAAGTAATTTCAATACAATTTTAGTTACTGTTTGGATATGCTATCTAACCTTATTAGCATCCCGGGGGAGATTGTGTTAAAAATAACTCTTTTGATTTTTATTAAAAAGGTTCGATAGAAAATAAATTCTTTAAATACCTAATCATTAAAGATTTCAGCATAGTTTTAAACCTACTGTAGTCTTCACAGTCCACTAACCGTGTGCCGCGTTGCCATCGCCCCTAGATCCTTGCCAAGTGGCCTTGAGATCATGGGTGCTTGGAAGCACTTAGAAAGGCCTTCGTAAGTAGTTACATTGGAGTAAAGTGAGATACCAACATGACGTGACAGTGTTCACAGTTCACACGAGGACAGTAAAGTTATTTGGCTTAACACAGATGAGGGGTTTTGAGGTATCGTTTGTTTCATTTAGACTTTTACCGTGTTTGTTCGTTTAGACCGTCTATTGGTTTGTAATAAAGCTAACGCCTTATGAACTTAATGGAACTGACGGGCCATTTTCGAACGATATCCTTAAGAAAAAAAAGTTTCACTATTCAGAAGGATAAGTAGATTGTGTCTGCACTGATATATCTACTTATTTATCCTGCAAAACTATATCATATAATGCCACCATTCTGCTCTTGTCAAGAAAGGGGGATTCTAAAAAAACAATTTTGCAAAACAAAGCTGTGAGAATAAGATTAAACCAATATTCCAATATTAAGGGACCTAATATTTATTGATTGATAAAAAAAAAAAAAAAATAATAATAATTGTTGACCTAATATTTAATTAAATGTAATAGTTTTTCCTTTTAAAACGTTTAACGGGCAACGATGTTCAGAAGTCACGCGAAAAATTAATACATATCAACACAAACATAGCCAAAATATAAGGACAAATTAAATAAGACTTCCCTTTCGAAAGAAAATAAAATTACTGCACTCATTACTCTATAAAGCGTGAAGATTTCCAAGAAATACCGACCAATATAAAAGAAAACGAAAATGTAGTTAAATTTAAGAAAGAAGTGACGAAACAATATGCGAAATGTTAATTTTATTTTTAAAATCTGTAATTTTTTTATTAAATATTGTCACTAAAATTGAAATTTTTAATTTTTATATTACGTATGTTTTTTTTTATAATTAGAACATTTGTAACCATTGTAATCAAATAAAATATATTAATGGATGTTAAGGAATCTAGCGAATGGCGAAATCAAAGTTTGTGGTGTGCAAACTGCAAACGTCATCTCTGCACTGCGAGAAAATTGCGTAATGTTTAGGAATCAGGAGTATATTTAGTAGGAATTTGAGATAGTAGGTGATATATAATATATTTGTCACTTTCATAATATATTATAACTTAACTTAATAACTTTAATTTCATAATTTAATTTAATTAAATAAATAACATATTAAATTAATTTAATTAAATAAATAATATATTAAATTAATTTAATTAAATAAATAATATATTAAATTAATTTAATTAAATAAATAATATATTAAATTAATTTAATTAAATAAATAATATATTAAATTAATTTAATTAAATAAATAATATATTAAATTAATTTAATTAAATAAATAATATATTTAATTAATTTAATTAAATATTTTGTATTCACCACTTTATTAATATGCACAGATATCAACATTTTTCATACATAGAATACTAAAAAATAATAATGTCAAGTATAGACAAATGATAAACATGGAACACAATAATGTAAAAATAGACAAATTATAAAGGTAAACAAAAATATGATGAAATTATACTTGACATTATAAGTGACTGAAAATTCAAAATAAATTTTATAAAAAAATTATTTTATATATCTAACAAATGATAAAACGATAAAATCGGTTATTATTGTCGTTGGGTTGCGTAATTTAGCACAATCGGTAATAATTTTAGTACGTTCACAATTCACGCCTTGTTTACAGGTTCAACGTTCGACTTATAGACGATAGATAGGTAGGTAACATAATAAGTAAGCTAGGAAAATAAACGGGAAAGAACAACAAAAGAATCTGTTTTCGTGTCTACTTGTATCCATTCACTGTACACAGTTTTCTTCAAAAGATCACGATTTCTTTATCCATTCAATTCGATCTAGATGTAACGTTCTTTCGTAAAAAGATGGTCAGAGTTAAAACCAAGTATAACGTATTTGACTAAAACCATCAGAAATAACTTTTTGTGAGTTCATTGGCAAAGTAGTTTTAAAGTTTTTCTATACAAATACTTACGTTAAATCAACATTTGAAAGGGCATTTGAAAGTATTAGCTTGATAAAGCCGCAAAGGACTATGCTCGTTTCGTACATTTTTCATTTGACGTTGCTCGATGAATGAAAAAACACGACTAGACCTAGCTTATAATTAGTAAAATAAGTTGCCTTCTCTTCAGTTTATTTAAAACATATAAAAAACATGTTTTGACATTCGAAAATGGAAATAAATCTTTACATTCTATATTTGAATGGCGTAAAAAAGATCATAAACTCATAACGACATTTGACTTTTCGGTGACGTTTGTTCACCCTGTTGACACTTTTTATAACTAGTCTTCTCCTGAGGTGAACTTAATCCACCAAAATTGATTATAAATTTGATCGAGAATTTCGTTGGGAAGAGCGAATTTGCGCATTTGAACAGTGTTGAGGAAAATTTAGAACGGCAGTTAGTCACCTACCTTATCTCAATAGCTTAGTGGTATAAAGCAGTACCCGGTTAGTAGTACACGTTCCCAGAATTAAAATACCTTTTACGGCAATAACTACGTTTATTCATGGATTTCTGTTTCGTATTATCTACGACTTAATATTTAAATATACCGTAATTCTTTTCACATTTTCACATCTTCTGGTTCCAAAGTCTCACCTGATCCTAGTAGTTTGGACTAAAGGTATAAATATAGTAAAGGCTTGCCTTATCGAAGGAATGGATCCCTGATGGAGTAAAAAACCTTAGAAAGTCAGAAAAATACAGGGATTTAGTCTACCCGGATACCAGGAGAGCATAAAAAGACCGGTTAACATCTTCCACTTTCTTGTGGAACTTCCTTGGAACACTTCCCTCAGCTAAGCCTCCGTTATCTCATTGAGTTAAGACTCTGAGTGCGAGGTCAAGACTTGGCAGAGTGATCTCAATCTATTGCTTTTAATTGGGTCACGTACTCGACATAAACTACCCTTGGTCGGAGGGTCATCGCGGGGTAATGGACGAAAGATACAGAACAGAAAAAAATAAAATATTTCCGTATAATTTTCTTCCTTGCTAAGCGTTAAATAATAAAAAAATGTTTAATTATAAAATTGTATTAGATGTTGAATCATCTTCTTTTGGAAAGTACCACTAATTCCCGAAGACAGTTTTTTAAAGTGAAAAATGTTCATTTAAACCATTGTGCTTTTTACACTTACTTTCATGTTCCTATGAGCCATTTGGTGTCGTCCTTTAAAACCTTATGAACGATCGCAGCAACCTTAATTTTTGTCTACTTTTAAACGTCAGATGTAGGTAAAATCCAGTCAACAAGGTGTTTCAAAATATCAATGACAATACATATTTAAAGGAGTCTTTGGTTATTGTCACAGTATTATTTAAAATTATGGGCGTATCACACATACTTAATACGTACATTTTATTTTTACTTTTAAATTAGTAATAATGACTTTTACACCACTTTTTTAAATATTTAAATATATATTTAAAAAAAGTGATATTTGTATAACTTATATTTTTATTCAATATGTATTGATATTGGTATTTATATATTAAAAACAGTGGTGTTAACAAAGTAATTCTTATTAATGTAGTTATAACCAGCTGATGTGTACCCGGCCTTGTTCGGGATTTTTTGTTTGGAAAATAGTTATGAATTTGTAAATTCTTGTTCGTTTGAGTGCCATAATTGATTTCACAGCGAAAGTAATGCATTGTGACAGCGATCTGCTATATCTAAACAAAGAAACAAAAATAAAAAAAACATTAATTTGAAAATTTTATTTCATTCGGAAAATTTATTTTTTCACAATGTATTTAAATAAAAAAAGTTCTTAAATAGGTACCTACTAGTATTTTCAATTTTGAAAATATTCTAAGCAAACGAACCATCTTTTATTGAATATGTATTGAATATTAAACATACCTATGAGAAAAGGGCACAACTTGCAACTATGAAGACAAACGCATTGCTGGAGATGATCTCAAAGAAAGCATATCTTGAAGAAAGATAGTGTGATCGGTCGGCACTTCCTCCTCGCTTTCATTATAGGGTTAAAAACAGCCGGAATCGGGCCCCTGGTAAATGAATAAAACTAAAGGCGTTTAAAATGATGCTCTCTCATTAGGACGATACAGTCAATAACTTGCAATAAAAATACCGATTTTAAATCCTTATAAAATTAATACATTTTCTTAGTCTCCGGTTGGAATCTTCGCCAAATAACTGTAAATACGAGTGAAACGTACAAGATGTTTATGGACTGCTTTACGATGTTTATGTAAACTTCGTGTTGCGAGAAGTTACCGAGAATTTTACCGCGTAATGTTGACCAAGTCTATCAAAGTAATATCTTTATGGCTCAAGTTACCGAGAAGAAGACTTAAGTTACTTAACTTAAATACTAAAGCACATTTCGAAAATTTACGTTTCAATTCTGTTTATTGGTTTGAATGAACTGGTGCTGGTTTTATAGAGTTTATTGAATCCTTGAAGAGCTAAATAGTCGTATTTGGGATAAAGGCTGGCAATCTCAGGTATTCATATCACTCAGTTTTCAGTAAATGGGTAGAATGAAATTTCCTCAGTTTAGGCTGTGGCAGTTTACATTTTGTATAATTTATCAGTTATTTTACATCCTAACAACCATCCATATATGAACTACTTTCGGCGACGATAACAACCGGGTTAAATAACAAACGAAATGGAATAAAGGTGACGTTTTTCCATAAGAAACGAAGAACAATGTGAAAACTCAAACTTTCCTAAACCATTAAGCATTAAACCATTTTCTGAAACTGCAAAAGCTTTCGAATACTGAACTCTGGCATCATGAAAATTGCACGGATTTTTTCTATCTGGAATTTTCAGGTTAGCGATAGGTATGACCAAAAAAATTAAGGATACCTATTTTGGAGACAACGAAACAGTTTCATCAAAAGATACGTAATCACTTTGTGGGATCATAATTAATAAATTAATAAGAATTACTTTGTTTAAATCACTGTTTTTAATACGTAAATATCTACATATTTCATGTTTTGGAAACACGTCATTCTTTTAACATAAATAAAGGTTTACAAAGTTTACATACAAATACAACTGGATTACAATTAGAAAATTTGGAAATTAGAAAAGTGTTAATTGTCAATTAAATATTATTAATAATAATTTATTTTTTAAAATTGTTATTTTCACATTAATAACTATATTTACAATATTATTAATATAAAATTTTTTATAGTAATAACTATATTTATAATATTATTAATATAAATTTGAATAGTAATAACTGTAATTATCTTATTTTTAATGGCATAATATATTTATGATTTTATTCATATTAATAATATAAATTATTTCTTTGTTATATTTCTAATATAAATTTTTATTTAATATTTAACAATAATTATTTTTTCAAATACATATTTTTTTGTATTAATTACATACCTACTTTCATCACTTATTGTTAATTATGGTTTGTATTTGTTATTTGTTCTATTTGCTTATTATTTGTCTATATTGTCATTATTTTTAGTATATTATTTATCCTTATGATGGGCGCATATACATATTTATATTTTAAGAACAGCAAACAACACAAACAAAGCAATTCTTATTAATTTAATAAAGAATATTCATGGCTATCTTCATATCTTGTAGGATTGGTGTCTTATCTTATAGATACTTGTTTTTTGGGTTTCAAAACAACTTTTCAAATAACTTAATAACTTACCTGCTTGTTAAACCTTAGAAAACGGTTATAACGACCTCCACATTATTGTGCAATCGTTGATACCATTGTAAGCTTCTCAAATTCCGCAATTGATTCCTCATCCCAAAAGCCGTTTGCAACCATTGAGCTATCCGGCATACCTCCATGTTTGCAACCAGAACCCGACATGAATTCTCTCAGTCTCCACAACACAACGAGAAGCGATAAAGGAGTTAATGTCTCCACCAGAACTCGACGTCGAGTCGTAAGCTGCCAATAAAATACAATAACGTTAAGTGGTATCCGAGCCGTAACACTCTTCCCTCTTCTGGTAGCCCGATCCTTGAACGATCGGAACTTAAAGATTTAATACAGGTATTTTATAAAGTAGCCTTTGGCTTGTGATATCAAGTATAAATACATACTTGGTAGCCCTCTCAAACGCCAAAGGACAAAATTATGGAGGCACTTTCTTTCTCCCACATTTCGATGTATCGCTTCCACGCACTTCAATTAATTTTATTTTCGTATCCCATCCACTCCCACTTGAAGAAGATTTGTATTTTTTTCTTAAATATTTATACAAGGCGGAAAAATAAGCATAATTTTTTTATGCCCACTATAAATCTGAGTTGCCTGTGAAAGGATTCAGGCATGCGAGCAAGTGATAGAGAAAAACAATCGCAAAGTGGCATAAACTAGCGATGAATTGTTCATGAACGAACAGGCGTTCATTTGGGGAGGTTCATTTTAATCAGCTGTGGTTGTTTGACTCCTGGTAACCCGTACCACGGCTCAATTGAACTGTGACTCTTTTTAAGAAACCTTAGAAGTGCTTAAGAGAAGTTGTTTAGTTCAAAATGTACAATATTCCATAAACAAATTTCTCTTGGAGGAACGGCTGCGCTGCCAGTTTCATACATAACTTAATTTTCTATTTGTGGCCAAAATACCCATCCAAACTGAATGATATATATTTTTTAATTAAAGGTTTAGTAAATATCTAGTACGGATGATAACTATTTTATTTATTTTTGTTTTAAATTATGAAGTATATATGCATGGAAAAAAAATCAATATTCATAATTTTAGAGGAAAATTATTTTCGGGATTATTGTATTATTTTTTTTAAAATTACGTAATCATATTTGCTATATAAATATGATTACGGAAATAAAAATAAAAAACAAAACTTAAAAAAAAGAAGAGTTGGGTTGATATTTTAAATTATGTACGGCAAATTTGTGTTCCAACGAAAATCGGTCGTTTTTAATTTAATTTAAAGTTCACCATAATGCTTTGTTATTTTTTTAAAAATTCATTTTATTTTAAATATTATTATATTTTCAAAGTAGACGGGGTAAAACTTTTTTTTTTAAATCACCGTTAGCCCCCAAATAATTTTTAAAGGTGCTTCTAAAATTGCGAAAAATCTATTCCTTTAATGGCCTATATTTCATAATATAAAACCAAAATAAATAAATTATTTCTAATCCATACTAGACATTTTCTATACTTATGAAGAAAAAAAGATCATTAGGTTTAGGTGAGTATTTTGGCCTCAAATCCAAATTTAAGTTTTGTATGAAACAGGCTGCGCACCCGTTCCTCTTAAAGCATCTGTCGTCCAGGGTTCACACATTCGTATGTAGAGATAAAAATAATTAACGTATTTATAGGTGTGTAGGTACTGTAAAGTACGTGAACGGCGCCTGACAGTCTGGCATCTGGAAGTTATGTACCTACACCTATTCGCTGGGAGGTGGGAGTCGTGGGAGCTGGGAGTCATATGATCCGGAGTATGAGCTCATGAAGTCGTGAGAGCCACAGCCGGCTATTAATATATGCCGGCTCTTAAATGAGCAGTCGTTCAATTGAGTCGTACGAAAATATTGAACTGGTTCCGTGACCCCCGCTCTTAAAAAATGAGTCATGACCCATCGCCAATATATACACTTAGATCGTGTGGGCATTACGGGTCATCCTGAAATAAGGGTGTGAAATTATTATATTTTTATGGATGTGATTTTCAGAACGCGTTTGCTATTGCACCTAATTATTTTGGTTAAATTTGGTAGAGCCATTTTAAAGTCTAAAAACTTTAGAAACCTAGTGAACAAATGCGCCAGGTACTTACCCAGACTTCGCGGCTTAATCATCTGCTTGGATATGTTTCTCGATCATTGAACAAATTACATTTGATAGATTCGTCTATTTTTACAAACGGATTGCAATCTTTGGTGGACAGAGGTGGGATTGCTGCTCTTGTTCTACCTGTATTTCAATGGAAGGTGTTCCGAGAAACTAGTGAGATTGAGCCCTTCGGCATGAATGAACAATTGGGAAACACGCGCGATCAACATTTTTACATAGTTGACATTTGTCACATGAGTACGGTCGCTTCTGTGGCTCGTTCTTTTGTTCAGCAGCCCGGCTATGGAATGATTTGCTGGACTCTTTTTCTCCAACTTGCAACATTGGTCTCTTCAAGACCCAGGGTCACTTCTTCCTGCCTTCAAAAGATGAAATGAAAGAAAAGAAAGATGAATGAAAGAATTATTTTGCTCATGGCCTCCTGTGTGGAGTTAATCTAAACAAAAAAAACTGCAAGTTTACAAAGTTTACAATGTTTACAAAGTTTACAATTATACATTGTACCATACTTATAGGGGAATGATGGAAGAAGGAGGAATTTAAATCTTGTCAGGTTATTCGTAACACAGGAATGTTTATCTATCTTTAAAAAGTTAAGATTGGCTTTTTCGGTGTTCAATTGACGATATATTTTTATGTTGGTTCTAAACATTATGAGGGCTCAAAGATAGAGCATCCTGGCATGAAAAAGCTAACTACTTAGCTCTATAGATCCCACGTATCGAGGCTAAACCACCTAATATTTCGACCACCGGAAGCACTAGTTTAAAAAATCCTTTTGTCTTAGTTACCGAATAATATAAAATATTCTATCAAATCTCCTCTCCTGATATTTAAATACATATTTTCAAACAAATTTTAAATAATAATCGTACCAAACTTTCAAATGTAAGTTTCATGTATTCATCACTTTACCTGCCTTTCTCGCAACATGCTTATGAAACTGTAAATTAATTCAAGGACCAAACATAAGCCTGAATTCATAATAATTCACCTGATGCCTCTTTGCCCACAAAGACCACAAAGAGTTATGCGTTTACCCTCGGGCAGGGTTGCTACTGACCGCTAAGGAGTGATGGCTTCTGCAGAGATAAATAAAGGGTTCAAAACTCATAATTTGCAAGAAACTACAAAGAATTAGTAAGGTCGAGTTTACCACAAAAAATGTTGAAGATCTTCTGGTACGTACTGCGGGTTCCATTATTTTTGTTTATTTGCATAATATACCCAGTTTTGCAGTGATTTTTTTGTCAGGTCAAGTGGTCCGTCTTGAATAATTCTATATTGTCACCCTGTGATGGGCTGTAGATTAAAAGATATCATAGGAACCGAACGGGTTTACTTCGTGCTATCTAGTTGTGGACACAAGTCTATAGGCGATACAGTTAGTGTCAACTGAAAGAAGAAGAAAACGAAAATGGGAATAAAGGAAGATATATAGGGTTTTTTAACGTTTTTTTATAGGCTACAAAAATTAAGAAAAAACTTACGATAACAAAGGCATTTTTATATTCACCATCAACATTTTCTATGACCTATCAAAATGTGGCACTTTTGATATGCCACCAAAACGACATGTTCATTTTTATTCGCGAATGTTTCGCGTTGTTGACGTTACGCCGGTAACAACCGTCTTACCAGCCAGTACCTCATAATGACGTTTTAGTCAGTTCTAACCATTTCTGAATGTGCGGTTAGAGATCATTTTTTAAATCAATAATTATGATTGAAAACATTTTAATTACGCATTTTTTGAGATTATCAGAAGCATAAATATAAACTTTAGTCTTCCACGCATTTTTAAGTGCATTCATCGACTAACTACCATAAACGTCGATGGTTGCATTCCTTTAAATCAGACATCATCACTTACTTGGCGAACAGTACCTACCTGTTTTCCACTTGCCTTTATACATTACACCCTCGATATTCTGAAAGCCTTAACGTTATATTTATGTTTGCACAGAATATGCCAATTAAAAGCGATCGTTCCAGACCGCGTTCCCTAACTAGCGCTGCTCTAAGAATACTACTTTAATGCCGGTACACCAAGTGACCGTAAACATTTCAGTGTCCCGAACAGTGGCGGTTTGTGGTCTTTTTAACTGGGGTTCAATCAGAAATTCAAGAGAATATGTTATATTTCATTAAAGTATACTTACTGTTGTTTTAAAAAACTCGGTTGAATCTTTGGTTTTTCAGCGGATAGGGTTTGGACGAGTGTCACCATTTGGGTGACACACGTCGAACTTCCGAAGTCACGTCTTCAAATATTCAACTAGTGCTAGGAACAATCTTAGTGTAATAATATCTTAGGAATAATCTTAATGGTAGTACCTAGGTTATTTAATTTCACCGTCGGGGGGATTGCGTCGTTTTGGTTTTTTGTATGAAAATTTGCTTGGTAACGTGAGCACCGATGGGAATATTGCG
The DNA here is from genome assembly GCA_022606495.2 of Halesus radiatus. Taxonomy (NCBI): domain Eukaryota; kingdom Metazoa; phylum Arthropoda; class Insecta; order Trichoptera; family Limnephilidae; genus Halesus; species Halesus radiatus. The sequence continues at coordinate 115,478 of JAHDVE020002789.1, forward strand.
TTCCCCTTCGACCGTAGTATTCGGTCGCGTGGATTTTTAACGTGTTGTTTATAATGCGCTTATATTTAAATTCAAGATATTTTTATTTTCTCATGTTTTTAACGGGAGTTCACTGCACAATTGCTCTTTGGAGAAAACCGCCACTGATTACGAAGCAAAATAAATTAAACACTGTTTTATGTTTAATGCCTATATTGGTCACGCATTGAGCTGTGGAACCAGGCGTTTTCATGAAAATAATTAGCAGATAATAAGGAATGTGTGCTAAAAGGCGGGGGAAGAAATCGAAATGGATGGAGTTTTTTTAACAATGGAGATCTGTCATTCCGTTTTAAAGAATTTCAACGTGGCCATTTTGATAAGTATTTGGTTTTAGGCCATAGACATCCAATAACAACGATGTGCGCTACCAAAAAATAGTGATGTACCCATTCAAAGAAAAATCGATACTTTAAGGGCCAACACTCAAAAATGGCCGTATGCATCATTTTGCAGGTTACCAACTCAAGCAATATCACAAATGATTAAATCTGTAAATTCTATGCGGGTGGTAGGTAAATTTATAAGGTTTCAAAAGGCAAAAATAGTCAAAATATAATCTTTAAATTCTATGAAAGACATTCCAAATTTTAATTAGTTAATGTGTGTTGATAAGTGAAATTAATCCTTTAAAAAAGAATATATTTGTGGCAAGTTACAGAGTGTTAGATGCCCTCACTATTGGTGTGGTGAAAAAACCACAATTCAGAATCGATATGTTGCTTGAAATGACTTTAACCGTGTTTGGTGACCAGATTTGATATTTTAAAACCGTCATATTCCTTTCTCCACTCCCTTTAAGAGGAACAGCTGCGCGACCTATTTCATAAAAAACTTATTTTTATATTTGAGGCCAAAATACCCATTTAAACGATTTTTTTTTCAAGTTAAAGGTATTGTACGGGACAAGATCTGTAAACTCTTGCCGCACGTTTTTAAAAGAAGAAGATCAGGCTGGCCACTTCGACGCTTCAGAGCAGGGTAGGAAGGAAAGGGGAAATGCCTTGAAAAAGGCAAACGATTTCTTGCAAGGAGGTGGTGAGGGCGAAGAGAAAGTCACGGTCGGTTTTCAGGCAGGGTGAAGATGCAGGCGAAGTAGGTAGAAGGCGTGTTGAATCCGTGAGAATACTCTGAATTTTAGAAATGTACTCGTCGTTCAAGTACTTCGGTGCGATACCGTGCGGCGAATCGGGCAGTTTGAACTCGTGAATATTTCGCGAGCTGCCGTAGACTCTGTCAATCTTGGATCGACTTGATCAAAAATTAGGATGTAAATCACGACCTTCTGCTTGAATTGAGCCTATTGCAATCTTCACCTATTTTTTATTAAGGAAGCCAAAATTATTACAAAGTATGTCATGGGGGTCAAAGTAGGACAGGTGATACTTTGCCGTCAAATAACAAAAAATGCATTGTACATACATAAATTAAGTAAGTTTACTCGATTCCGCGGGTGCTAATGAACAGATCAGAAAAGATCGTTTATTTAGATCAGTCACCGCGCCGCAGGAATCGCTTACAAAGACAGACAATTTTGGTAGAACAATAATTTTGATAAGTTTTTGTGGATCAGAGGAGCTCGACCAATGAGAGCCCGCTCTGTTTCGGGACCGTCGCCGGGAGCGACCGTAGGGGTGGCGGGGGTCGGAGAAATGTCCCGTTAGCACCCAGTAGCGTCTCGGGACGAAAACGAGGTTCAGAGGCGTAGGAAAAAGAAAACGATAACGTGCACTTTTATCATCACTTCTTCGAAAACCCCCGGAACTACGCTTGTCGAAAGCCAATATGTACTGAAATGGGGCGTTTGCACAAATCCTCTTTTTGTGCAAACATAACAAGACAGGGACGCGTATCTAGTCGCTTCTATCAGGTTAAAAATTAAAGTCGGGCGTTGCACAATTAATTATTTGTGCAGACATAACAAACAAGATAGAGATGCGTATCTAGTCGCCTCTCTCTCTCTCTCTCGCTTGTGGTCAGGTCGTCTGTGTGAGCCCGACCAATACTACATGCTAGCTCGATCGAGAAACGTATCTAGTCGTCTCTCGTTCGAAGCTGCACGAACTCAGTAGTTGATTTCGTATCTAGTCGTATCACCTACTGAGTTATGTACTGGTTGATGTTACGCAAACGGAGGGTATTACAAACTTTGATAGTCACGTCTGGTATATTTATAGTAACTATGTAGTATGAATTAAAAGTATTTTTTATATTTTTGTTTTAAATGGCCATTAAAGAAATCATTTTTTCATAATTTTAGAGGCAACGTTGAAAACTATTTGGGAGTTGATGTTTTTTTTTAATATTCATATTTGCTATATAAATTTGATTACATAAAATGAATTTAAAAAAATAAAAACTCGCATCTTAAAAAAACATTTTTTCAAGTCGATTTTTTAAATTATGTACGGAAAATTTGTGTTCCAACAAATACTTATTTAATTTATTTTTTTTTGTATTTTTTTTTTAAATTACCATAGCTACCTGAAATTTAAGAATATTAAATATATTAATTATATTATTATATTAATTATACGTCTAATCCGTACTAGAATTTTGCTTTGCCTTTTGATGAATAAAAGATCATTCCTTTTAGGTGAGTATTTTGGCCTAAAATCAAAAATAATTAAGTTTAGAATGAAACAGGCCCTGCAACCATTCCCTTAACCTCACAGCAAAATATATCTCGATTGGGGATGCCATAGTTCCACTGGCTCTGAACAGTTGATAGCAGTTAGGATTCTTGTGCGGTATTCCCATAAATTAAAAAAAAAAAGTCTTTCTTTTTTTCCTATGAACCTATCATATCATAGCGCAATTAGTTCTTTTTTTATATGAATACCGCACAAGAGTCCCAACTGCTCCCAACCGTCTGGAGACAGTGAGACTATGGCATTCCCAATTGGGGAATGTTGTGAGGCAGAAGGTATTAGGGAGGGGAGGGAGAAGGGAAAGAGGGAGGTGGGAAAATACCTGGCTATTCAGATCTGGTCACCAAACACGGCTAAAAGCCATTGCAAGCAACGTTTCAATTCTGAATGGTGGTCTTTCACCAGGGCGATACTGAAAGTATCTTCCACTCTGGAACGTGCTCAAATATACTATATATTATTTTTAAATTAATTACTTGTGAAACAACACAAATTAAATTAATAAAATTTGAACCCGCGACCTTCGGATTCGTAGTCGAGAGCCTTACCCTTCGAACATGGAGGCCGTCAATAGTTCTTATTATATTAATGCAATAAATCATCTAAGCGTAAATCACAAAATAATGCATGCGATGCACGTAATATAGTACAAATCTAATAATTCGTAAATAAAAGATGAGAAGTCTCCTCTCCGGTATTGAATTACAATCGGGATCAGAGGGGGGATAATAAAAGAAGAAGAATAGTGGGTGGAGGGAATAAGGGAAGGAAGAGGATGGGTCAGCCCACCCCGTCCACGCCCCACTTTGTGTTTGCATTAGACGTTCCGTCCAATTAAGTCGCAATATTTAGTTAGGTTCGTGACGTTTCCGTTCTCGACGTTGCAGCGGTCTTGCAAGTGGAGTGTTCTAAGTCAATTTTCTTAAATATCTATATAATAATAATATTGATTTAATTTCATTGGACTTGCGAACTTTCTTGTAAAAAAATTAATCAATTTTAAAAATGATGTTTTAATAATTAAGGCGGAGAGGGATTATTTATTTTTTCGAAATAATAAAAATATTATTACCTAATACGATAACATAATCTTTTTAAAGGGAAAAATACTTTTTTTAATTACATAATATTTATTAATAGCTAAATCAAATCAGAAAATTAACCTTTTTCTGACCGTCCTACGTATGTTTTACAAATTACTAAAATAATTTTACAACGTTGAGAAAAATAATTGAAATCCTTTCCCGGAACGTTTTTTTTAATAAAAGTTTTTTAATCCGCATTTAAAAACACATTCAAGTAAGTGTTTATGAAAAAAATTAAACTGCACTTTTTTTTTATTTCTTCTCGATATTTTAAAGAAAAATCTTCAACGTATTTTTTGAGGATGTTGAATATTTTAAAATATTTTGTAAATATCCTTATTTCGAATTAAAAAATAATCCATCTCCGCCTTAATACAAAGGGACAACCAGATTTCAAAAACTATTTCATTATAATGTATTATCTTGTTGTATGAAAGTTTAATTCTCTCCTCGTCTAACTATTCAATTTTGCATTCTTCGCCATAAAATTTCAAATACTTTTATAATATTTGTATAGAGCTCATAAAATAAATTTAAATCACACACCTAGAAAACAAATTTAAACTTTTAATACAGTTAATGCATAAATCTTACCAGAATTCAAACTACATACAGCCTACTTTTGGTCATAAAGCAATGCAAGCCACTGTGTGAAAGGGTTCTGATTTCTGGGATAAACTGTGAAGAATGAAGTGGGAAAAAAAGCACAAATACGCATCACAAATTCTTGTTTGATAGGTGGATGTGTTTTCAATTATTGCAATATCTAACGTGGAAACCTTTATTTTATTTTTTATTTCTGGTAGTTTTTTGAGAAAACAACTTTATTAGTTGTATTTGAGTTCTGATTAGATTATCAGTCTTATGTGACATTTCATATTTGGAACCTGAAACTCCATAAGTTCTTATTAAAAAGAAAATAGTTAGAACCTCCTGAATATGAGGTACTGCGAGAGCGAGCGGTTGAAATGTAATCATTGAGCGGATTTGCAATGAAATTGAACTTCTTCTCATAAGTTTTATTCTTTCCGATGTCATTCTCCGTGGATGTTTCATTTAATTTATTAACTGTACAATGCCCTTGGATGACAGAATTATAAAACCAACTGATCTCGCCGCTGAAATACCTTGTCAATCTTTCCATATATAATTTCCCTCTGTGCCTCAAAATAGCCACTGTAGTACCAATTTTTGAAAATGGAAGCAAAAACAACATTTATTGCTATCGTCCTATAAGTCGCTATAAGTCTCTTAAATACATTTTCAAAAATCCTGGAAAAAGTTATGAAAAAACAAATTATACAGTATTTGGAAAACAATAATAAATTAATATTCTACATAGTACGGTTTTAGAGAAAACCGAGGTACTTCAGATGTAATAGTAAAGTTGGCAAACATAATTTTAAAAAAACTTGGACGCTGGTAGAAGATCCTTGGCAATATTTATTATTTATCTGCAAAAAGCTTTTGACACTATTGATCATAAAATATTGTATTTTGACAAGTGGTATTTATTCACTACCCGATGTGTTGCTGGTAAGAAAATTTGAATAAACTTGCACATGGACGTGCCTGCCTGGACCCGATTCGCTTTAAGTGCGCGGTAGGGTTATCGAGCGAAACCTATTACGGTGCTTTACTATGCGTCTAGTCTAAATCAACTCCGATACGTGGACCCCCTTTTACATCTCATGGACCCATTTTTTTCTCTCCGTCATGGACCCCCTGCAAATCTATATGGACCTCCAGGGGTCCGTACGGACCACTTTGAGAACCTATCGGCTAGAATATCATATTTATCTTCTGTGTCACAAATTCCACCTTAATTGTTTATTTGTGGATTTATTTTTGCATGTTTATGTATACAACGAAGTCCCAATGCCGAAAAATTTGATTAAGAAAAGACAGGATCCTTCAAACCAAAGCAAATCATCCTCAATATATATACCATCATTGGTCAGGCAATGCAATGGTGTCTGCCACACAGACTGACGCCAGACATTTCAATTAGTTGAATTAATTGAATGCAAACATAAAATACTTGATCCTGCAATTCCTAGCTCGTTTTTATTTAAGACTTTTATTCGAAAGAGAGGGCTTTTCAAACGACATGAAAAAGAAGCTTTCACATTTCACTGAGACGAGCTTTAATACGGTATAATGTATAATAGTTCTGAGAAACTGCGTTCCGATGACGACGTATTTTTAATACCTTTGAAATGAAACGAAAACTTTTAATAATTGCAAAAGATTGCACCATTCAAAAGGACCCTATATTGCAGCTTTAGATTTTATTGAATGAACGGATGTTTCGTGTACAACACTATCATTGTAGGCAAATTTTAAAAGGGTACGTAACTGATTGAACTGGTCTCTTTAGCGAAGTTGGTAAGGCGGTTGTCCAGGAAAGACAGAGGTCCTGGGTTCGAGTCCCAAATGCGTCTATCTTTTTATTTTATGTTGTTTTTTTCGGTTTCATGTTCCATTTAGGTTATGTTAATATTATCTTCTTTAATGATTAAATAATAGATAAATGAGGTTTTTAAACTTCAATGCAATAATAAAAAAATTGAAATCCAACATGTTAAACTGTTGCTATAACGTTTTAAAATTAGTATGACAAACATTGAACCCTCCATGTTTTGTTTAGATTATCCCATAGATATACTACTCTGGTTAACCACAGATTACATACTCAAAAGAAGAATATTTTTTGGCAGAATATTTCCCAAAATTAACACACAAGTAGATACCTACTTAGGAACTTTTTACATTTAAAAACGTTTAAAAAAAAAAATTTTGGAAAGAAATAAAATTTTCTAATCATTTTTTTTTTGTTTATTTTTTTCTTAGTAGATCGTTGTCAAATCAATTATGGCACTCAAACGACCAGCAAGAATTCACAACTTCATAACTTTATTCCAAAAAAAATAATGATCTATAAAAAGCTAGTATAAAATAAAACAACATAACCAAATTACACAAATAATATATCATAATGTTATTATTAAGTTCTGCGTGCATTATTTTTGTGACAGCTGTTTCGGCGTTCAAAGCCAGTCTGAAAATTGCTTTGAACAATTACCATTACCTGTCGTAAAAACAAAAACAAAAAAAAAAACAAAAATTCTTGCAGTATTTAATAGTGATAATATGTTTGAATTTGATTCTCATTCATATAAAAAAAAAAAATTTTTTTAGTCAAGTCACAAGTTGGTTTTTACATTACCTACTCAGATACCCTCTCCCACCATTTATTTCTTGTTACAGTTTTTTCTATGCTTATATGTTAATTTTATTTGAGTATACTTTGTATTCTGATGAAGGAGCCATTGGTTCTGAAATATGTTGATATTTATTATTAAAATACTGGTTAAAGCAATGTTCAAGTTCGAAGTTAAAAGTTAAAAGTTAAAAGTTCAAAGTTCAAAATCATTATTATTTATAAAATGGTGCCACAAAGTTATTGAACAATTATTGAAAATGTCATAATATATTCCCCAATAATACCCTATCTATATGACTAGCGATCTCTTTGTGTGTAAATTTAAAAGAAAATTCTTACTGGGGTGTCATTACCAAATACGAATGAAATTATACAGAAGACGGCCCGACTTACATTTATATTATACCGGATATACAATGTATACATACTATTTATTGCTCATTTGTGTAAAATCACATGGTCTTGTGAACATAGATAGATGTTTATACTCTGTCGTCGTCATTGTCGTGTTTAACAGGTCTCTCTGGCAGAAACATTTTACGTCCGAAAGAATAAAAAATATCGGCTTAATTCTTCAAGGATAGATCAGTTTGTGGATTTTACCGCCGCAATTGTTATCATAAATGATTATCTCAATCCAAAAACCAAGCGGAAGTTCCGCTAAAATAAGAAAGCCTTGTGAACACGGAGTCAGTCGTTGCTTTTGCAGTAGGTCCTGAGAGAAACAATTTCCCGAAGCCTATTTTATTTCAGGTGTTTGCCGTGTGGGGGATAGGAAGGAGTGAACCTGGGTCTCGAAGAGACCCATGTTGCAGGGGGGAGGAAACACAGAGGCCGGCAAATTATTCCACAGCCGAGCTGTTGAACACAAGAACGAGTCGTAGAAGCGACACGACACAATTTTAACCCTGTACAAGTTCTGAGCGTACATTTGGCGTATAGTCAGACGGTGCACCGGTAAAACAAGAACAGCATTCCTGTCTAACGCCTGTTCTCCAAAGATTACAATCCGTTTGTTAAGATAGGCGAATCTATCAAGTGCTATGGATGGTCCAAGCTGCAACACGGATGTTAAACCCTGATTCCTAAACAGAAGGCAAATAACCGACTATAAAAGTTCGAGTTGTGAATTCTGCGATAAGGGATTGTGATAACATGTTACTCCTTCACATTCAAGTTCTATGTTTTGCATCAAGCTAACTTCACTCAAGAGTAGAATGATTAAAATCCGTTTATAAGAAATGTTAGACTGATTTCTATGGATACCTTCAAAGAAAGCACCAATAAGAGATTGATCCTGTAGGGGAAGACATCTGGAAGAAAACCACCAGGAATACAAAGTAAAAAATGGTTGATGGCCAGAAGAAATTCAGATAATAATAATAATAAAAATGTTTACTATCTTCTTTTTTACATAAAAAAGCAAATAACGATATTCTCACTAGGTGATGAGGATTTCATTTACAAAATATGAAATTACATTATATTAAATTGATGTGCGTGGTGAAAAAAAAAATTAAAAAAGGTGAGTTGTTTTAAGTGCAGTTGAGTGGTTTCGGTGTTAGTCTGTATTTGGTGTTCATATGTTTTCAATTTCAAATCTTCCCATGTAACGTATCCAGTGTTTTATTTGATTTTTAAATTTATTATGATTGTAGTGATTTTTGAAGGATATTGGGATTTTGCTATAGAGTTTAGTACCATGGTATTAGAAGTTTTTTTGTCCAAATTTTGTGTTTGTGGTTCCTCGTTGTATGTATATCTCTACTCTGAGATCGAGTGTTTCTAATACGTGTGATTGTCGTTATTTCTTGGTTTTTGTATTTATGAATGTAAAGTATTGTTTCAGAGTATAATTGTTTTAATGACATGATGTTAAGTTTGTTGAAGATTTCGTCTGTGCTAGTTCTTACAGGGACTTTAAGTATAATTTTCATGATGATTGCTGGTCAATCGTATTGAGTTTGAAGATGGCACGTGATGATGATGATGGTATAGGTAGATACTCCTTTAATTAACACTCGAAATCTTTCACAAAAAAGTAAAGAAAAATGTTAAGAAACTTCTCGCTAATGCTTCTAAATTTACTTGACGGTAGAATAATTATTATTCTTTGTTTTCATAACAATGGCTCCGCTCCCTGGGGGCACATTAAAACAATAAAGAAATAGTCATGATTACTTCGTTAAGACTTGCACACCCCCGCGGAATTTTAATGTCCAATGGAAAATGGGGCTACTTTTATGAAAGTAACCTTAACCTGGCATTCGTTGAACATTGACGCAGTTTAAGCATTTTATTGTACTCTCTTTGGAAAAAACATGAAAAAAAATGTTACTAACACACCTTAACATCTTTATGTTGTCTACCGGGAACACGCAGTAGTTGTTGAAGAGTTATTTTTAATATAATTTCTTCTAACGATTGGTATTCACATTGTGGCGTCATTATTATTAAATTAATTAAAAAATGTACTTTGTATTCACCACTTTATTAATATACACAGATATTCGAAAGCGATGCTTTCTTCATCGGGAATCTATAGAATACTAAAAATAATTATGAGAATTATAGACAGATTGGTGAATGTTGTGTGGTTGAAGTAAGTGGTGGGGGAAAAGAGATATGAAGAAGAGAGTGAAGAAGTCTCTGGCCAATCATATCTGGTAACTAAATATAACTAATGCCTTTTCATGCTAATTTCGATTCAGAATGATACCCTCTCACCAGAGCCTTACCGAGGGAATGTCTAACTCCAATTCATCAGTCAATCCATTCATAATGATTTTTTTCTAAGTTCATACCACTTGCCTGATAAAGAGGTTTTATGCAAAAACAAAAAATAACAGAGATCCGTACAAACATACTTCTTAAATTTTCTAGTTTTTAAAACTACTATTTCTCCTCGTATTATTTTATAAAGTACATGATATTTAAATAAGACATTTACATGGAGTAGGTACATTAAATCACCATACTAGGCGGCTGCCTGATTCATGGTGACCAATGGAGTATAGTTACTTTGTATCTAGTGTAAACATATAGATTTAGTATATAAACATCCTGAAAATTGGAAAAATTATAATGGAAAGTAGAAGACAAAAGGATAAAAAAATATGCATAAGGATTAGATTATAAAAATTAACTTTTTTTTATATGTGCATACATCCACATATGTGCACATAGGTGCATACATACATACATACGTAAACACATACGCACATATAAATACATATAGATTACGTTGATTCAGAATTCAATTTATACCTCCTTTTATCAATGCCGAATCGCTGGATTATGAAAAGCAAACGGTGCGGGGAATCATTAGTAACATGAGACATTATACTGGCCATGGATAACTTTCACTGCATAAAATTATTAAATTCACAAACTCAAAGTTTTCCGATTCATTGAACTTTTATAAGCTTCTCTCTTGTGTATGAAAGTTACGTAAAACTCCCCCTATTTTTTGACAATTCATTTCCTTCCTCAGAAGCCTTCCACCCCTCCTTTCCGTTTTACCTGTATTCTATTTTATATCTACTACCCTCTACTGTTAAGGCCGAGGTCCAATTAAAAATCTCATCTCTCCAATTTTAAAAGAAAATTAAACTTCCAGAAAAGTCCAGTCTCATAAGAATTATTATTATGAAGACAAAATTTAAAAAAAGCGCATAAATTAATCTTCGCGAATAAAATTATTACTCCGTGGAGATTTGAATATAATCTTGTTAGGAAGTTATTTACTTCAAAGATTCGGCTTTGTAGGTAAGGAGTAAGGATCATCATCTGGGACAGTGGTTCCCAAACTAGGACAGTGGTTCCCAAACTTTTTTAGATGCGTGACGCCTTTGCTAAGTTCAGAATTTCTAAAGAGTACCTTTGTAAATTTTTAAATTGAGTGAAACTTATTAATAAAAGTTTATTGAACTTGAAAAGGCATATCTGAATGTGCTCTGAAATTATTTGATTTCTTAAAAATGTCGTTTTATTGAAAATCTCTTAATAATAACTATAAATATCTAATATATACAGTGCTAATGATAATATTCTTAATTTAATTATTAGAACGCAAGAAGCCATCATTAAAATTATACTTAGAATTAGCACTGACGAAATCTTCAACAATCTTAAGGGCGAGAGGGACGTCGGAGCGGAATTATTTATTTTTTCGAAATATTGATAGTATTATTATGCAATACGATAAACATAATGTTTTTAAATAGAAAAATATTTTATAAATTTACGTAGGCTTAGCATTTATCAAAATCTAATCAGAAATATTACTTTTTCTGTCCGTCCTATTGTATGTTTTAAAAAATATTTAAAATACGAATATGATTTTTAAAGCGGAGAAAAATATTTTTAATCCTTTCTCGTTACGTTTTTTTAAATAAACTTAACCAAAGATTTATAATCAATATTAAAAAAAAAAATTAAAGTTACGCAGTGTTTATGAAAAATTAAAACTACACACTGTTCTTTTTTTAATGTATCTCATCGACATGTTGAAGAAAAACCTTTTTTAAGCACAACATTAACAGCATTTTTTAAGGATATTCAACTTTTTAAATGTTTTTGTAAAACATGCGTAGAACGGTCAGAAATGTGTAATATTTCTGATTTTATTTTGATAAATGCTTAGCCGATGCAAATTAAAAAAAAAACGTAATAAATAATTTTCTCTTTAAAAACACCATGTTTATCGTATTGCACGATAATATTATCATTATTTTGAATTTATAAATAATAACTTTCCGACGTCCGTCTCCCCGTTAACATCATGTCAACAAGGCAATACTACTTTGTATTCATAAATACAAAAATCTAGAAATAATAACAAACAAACATATTAGAAACACTAGATCTCAGAGTAAAAAACACACCCAACAAGGAACCACAAACATCTTATTTGAACAAAAAAACCTCTACTAAACTCTACAAAAAATCCAGATCTCCTTCAAAAATTAAATAGAATGCTGGATACGTTACATAGGGAGATCTGAAATAGAAAAAATATTAACACTAAGTACAGACTAACACCGAAACAACTCGACTGCAATTAAAACACCTCATCTTACAATTATTTATTTTTTTCAGCAATCACATCAATTAAAAATAATTTAAGTTTAATTTTTTAAAATGTAATCCTCAGCACGGGACATCCTAGTAAGAATATCATTATTTGTTACTTTATTATATAAAAAAAGAAGATAATAAATCAGTATTATTATATAAATATCTTTGTGTTTTATTACGTTAAGCAAAATTGAGGTATTTCTTTGGAAATGGTCAATAATTACTTCATCGCCTCTTTCTTCTCAATGGTTAGGTGATATCGACAGGACTTTGGATCCAGAACAAATAGTGGTATAATAAACGATTACCTACTAGTAAAAATAATCATTTATGTTCAATACCGCGTATGAGCCAATAAGGTCAGACATTCTTTTTGCGCTCTCTGTTGACCGGCACAAGCCGCATTGTTTGGTCTAATTTTGAAATTGACCAATAGACTGCTTGCAATCGGGTAAAGTCAATATCGCCGAGTATCGCTCGTATCATCTCCCTAAGGCTAGCTCTTTTATCCATCCTGAACATTTTTACGAATGGTTCTTCCTCGGTATTCGATTTACTCGAACAAAAATATAATAAGGAACTATATTAAGTTTTTTTTTTAATTATATATATATCTTTTAATTTTATCAATAATGACGTTCAAATTTAAATACCAGTATATTTCTTTTTTTTTCTAAAGTTAGTTTTCATAATTAAAATATCTTTTAAAGTTTCTATTTTTCAAAGCCCTCCAATACGCTCCAAATCTATGGCCGGTCGGTTTTGATAAGTTTTGAGGTTAGAATGTCAAATGAAAAAATAAGTATGAGCTTTACCGCGAATAATTTTATATTCTATTCGTAGTAAACCATCATTAAACAAAAGTGATAAAATTATGTACCATTGTGGAAACTTTAACTCAAAGAAAGTATTGAGCATTAGTATTATCATAATATCCATATTGATATCTGGTTTGCTCATGAATACTCTAATTTAATTCACTAATTATAGTTTTTTTTATATATTGACCAACAATTATAGAGCTTAAAGTCACCCAAATTAAATTTTAATTTAGCCACAACTAAAAAAATACATATTTTAACTACAAAACAAAATTGAAAAATAAAAATATCTCTACTAATCCAAAAACAGAATGCGCACGTGACGTCAGATGTTCCAAATGCAATGGTACCACCATAACAAGGTGTTTTAATAAGATGACTTTTATTCATAGCGACTTATAAATTCTACGTAATACAAGTTATATATTCAGAAACTGCGTTTGCTAATCTTTATGAATATATATTTTTAAAGTCATTATATTTGGAGTTCCTTATTGCAGTTTACAGATTGTACACATGTCATAAATGTATAGCGAGAACATAAATTGTTTAACTTTCCATAATATAAAAAAAAATTAAAGTAAGTCAAATTTATCAATGTTATTATTAAATTCTGCAAACGTTTTAGTGTATTTATTATTGTGATAGCTGTTTCGGCGTTCTAAATTTGATTTACATTAAATTTAAAATAAAAGTTTAGTGAAGAATTCAAAATTCAAATACAAGCTTGAAAGGATGAAGGGACGAATAAAAAACACTTTTTTGAATTTTAAATTTAAGTTATTCCTTAAGGAAAAATGATCATAAACGCGAAGAAGTAATTGCTCTTATTTTCAAAGTAATGAAACGCCTGCACATTGATACAGCTTTCAGGATTGAATGGAGCTTAAAACGAATAAAAATATCTCCATCTACTTCCAATAAATCATTTTTACAACTCACTTACAACATCATTACTGTAAAAGCACATCGTTATTTTATTTAAAAGCCCATTTCAAATCAATTTGGAATTAAAGGTTGTAAAGACAACAAGCCGAAAAGGGGATCTTTTCGTTAAAGCTAAAGGGAATCGTACGTTCGATTGGCCACTCCACTGTTTCGTTACTCGTTACCCCCCCGTTGTCCGCCGTTAGAACATCATAACGCCGTTAAAAAACACTTGCTTCTAATGACCACTCTAACTTCCGTCGTTAAACCTGCAATCTACTTGGGTACAGAAAAACTCTTTTTATTCTTTATGAAATCAAGGGAGTTTGGATCCAATTATTGATTGTTCGTATCTGGCCTGCTATTTTTACGATTAAATTGAATTTGGCAGCCACCTCTGGTCGGGAGTCCCAAAATATCTGAAAAACCCTAGACTTTGTGTAGAAATGGGCGGTCCATTTGATAGACTCGCCTATCTTAAGGGTTGCAATCTTTGGAGCACAGACGTCGGGTGGGAATGCTGTCCTTGTTCTACCGGTATTTTAATGGAAGATGCTCCGAGGAACTAGCGTCATTGATCCCTTCGGCACCGGTGCATAGTCGGGAAACACGCCAAACGCGCGCCCAACATTTGCACACGGTTGACATTTGTCACATGAGAACGGGTCGCTTCTACGACTCGTTCTTGTGTTCAACAGCTCGGCTGTGGAATGATCTGCCGGCCTCTGTGTTTCCTCCATCCTATAACATGGGTCTCTTCAAGACCCAAGTTCACTCCTTCCTATCCTCTAAAAGATCCTCCACACAGCATCCCCAAAGATGATATAGGCCTTGAGGGAAATTGTTTCCTCCTTGGTCTCCTGTGTGGAGTTACTGTAAAAAAAAAAAAAAAATCTTAGCATTGATGGAAAATAGCGCTGAATTATTCATATCTACCAGTACCGCACAATACAAAACAGTCCAGTACAGACACGACAACATTAGTTGCATACACTATCTATGAACAAATTCATATTACAGCGTACGTAAGCGTAACGTACACGCACGTGCACGGACCAGCACTGGCCGAGATTGTCGTCTAGAATATTTTGACGTTGCTGGTGACTGCGTGCAGTTCGCACTGCCATCTTTATCAGTTGGCGTTATTAGATGCAGATATTGCTAATACCGAGAAGATGGATAAGGATAAATGGATTGAATTGTTCAGCGAAAATAGGTTATAAAATAATAATAAACAAGGGAATAGGATTATAAATCCTCAAACATGTTGAAGCGGAGGCTAACGCTCAGTTTTTTTAGTACATAAAACAGGCAAATGACCATAACTTGCATACATATGTTTAAAAAGCACGAACAATTAAAAATATATTATAAAGTAGATATATAAACTAACTCCTTATTGTAACCTGTGCTGATGGTACACTGTTTTGGTACTTAATAAAGGGCATCATCAGATTATCAGTTTGATATTAATGGTAAAACTTTATTTTTTTAAAATTGATTAATTGTGTCTTTGAAAATGTTTATTTCATTATTAAACAGTATATAGTATTGTAATTTTTTAATATTCGCGTCTGGGCTGTGTCTGTGCTGTGCTGCACGGAAGATCTATTCACATCTACCAGCACCGCACAGTGAAGAGTTAACAGGAAAACATATGTTTTTAACATTTTATTATTTTCTACCATTAGCCAGAAGGAATATGGAACCCTCAATAACCGGGAAACATTTATTTTTATTTTTTTTTATTTTATAGTATTAATTACATACAGTGGGAATTTGTACCCGCTAAGCCACTGCAAGTAGCTTGTCATCAGGAGTTTAGTTCAACAATATTATATAATACAACAATAAATAACAATCATCAAACAAATGTAGCGCAATTATAAAACAATATAGATACATGCATGCTGTGGTCAATGTACACAAGATATTGAAAAAAATAATAATATGAAAACATCGTAACAGTTTTGTTATAGAGATACTATACTCCAATTACATAATATCGATTTAAATAATGTTATAAAAATATCAAAATATCAGCGAGTATTAAAAAAATTGACAAATAAAAATAATAAAACAATAGTACAGTTTAGTTACAGTTATATAGTGATAGATATTGTTTTATATGTAAGAAGAACATGTAAAATCGATTAGCGAAATATCAAAACACAGTTATGTGCCTTCTTCCCTAACATATATTTTTTTGTTCCAGGTGAGTCACGTTTTCATTGAAGAGATTACGAGAAGCATGGAAGTACAGCAAAAACAACGCTAGGAATTAAACTAAGTAAGCGGATACATTTGGTAAGTACTATTTTTTTTCATTTCGTCCGCTTGTTTGAGCGATTTCGCATTTAAGGTTCTACATCAAGAAGAATGAAATGTTTAGGTTAAAGAAATTGATTTTATGGAATTTAATGATGCTGTAATAACATTTTTAATAAAAGAAGCAATCATTTAAGCTTAAGCAATCTACAATATCTAATAATGCAAATACCTTGGTCTTACAATAGATGTCAACTTCAACTGGTCAAATCACCTATAAAACATTTGTAATAGGCTAAGATCCGTGTTAAGTAACTTTTATCATTTAAAAAATTTGTTAACAAAAAAATATTAAGCTATATATAGGCATTAACGGAATCAATTGTGTGATACAAAGTAAACAGTTATCGACTAACGTACGCCCCGTGCATAGTAGGGTAGATTATTAACTAACGCGGGATGAATTCTGGAATGCAAAATTCAAAACACCTGTGAACCACAACTACCCTACTAGTCATAGAGAAGCATAAATGTACATCATTAATAAATCCCAAAATTTCATAAGGGGCATAAAATTCTTGAAATGTTTAACGCATTACCTGAAGATTTAAAAAAAAAGAGAAATCCCCTTTTAAAATAAAAACAAGTCAGGTTATTCTACCTCCGTAGAACATGAAAGTAAATACCGTGTAACTATATACATACCTACATATTGTAAATTCCTTAATGTTAAAAATAGAACTAATTTTAGAAATAATTAAAATATCTTAATATAATACGTATCAAGTAAATGCCAAATGTTAAGTTTAAAAAAAAACCTACTGCTAATATTTTATATACACTGAAAACTACGATAAATATGTGAAAATTGAGAAAATTTCTTACATTCAAACTGAAAATACTCAGTTTTGTACTCAAATACAAGTATTTAAAAAAAACTGTTTCTCTATGCCTAATGCAATTAATTGATTCACAAGCTTAAGTAATTCAGAACTAGTCAATAAAATGATGATAAAATTGTCTTATTGTGTTCATCGAAATCATGTCATCATGGTGACATTTTCAACAACCTTAGATTGACTTTTTTATGAATTTATAATAAATCAAATTTAATAATCGTAAGTTCAGCAGGTACTTCAGTTTTCTTTTATTTTTACTGTGACAGCTATTTCGGCGTTAAAAACCATTTTCAAACTACGGTTAGGCCGTATTGAGACGACTTACTTATATGATTTTATTTACCGCTACCCATTTTTTTTATCGTGTCCGAAATGATTTATTAATATTATCGGTATAAACCCCTGTACTTACTATCAATTGTGATGATAATTATTTTTTTATTTCTGTGATGTTCTTAACAGTTGATAGCTGTTTTCTTTCCTTTTAATTAGGGTATTTTTTTCGTTTTTATTCTTATGAATTTAAAAGTGTTTGTGAATCTCTGAATTATTTTAAGGAATTATATCGTTGTATATTATAGTATATTATGTTGTATATTATAGAATATTATGTTGTATATTATAGTATATTATGTTCTATATTATAGTATATTATGTTGTATATTACACCTCTTGGTAATGAAATACTCAATTACAACAAACACTTACTTATTTTTTAAATAACATGTTACACGGTATAGATGTATAATCCATTGGAGAGCCAGGAAGTTTGCTCCTTATTCTATCGCAATATTCTCTCTGGACGCGGGATAATCCCCCCCTAGAAAACGTTTGATGGACAGTGCCATCTATGGACGCTAATACATTACAGTTTAGGTTTCATGAAAATACTTTTTATTAATTTATTTATTAACGGTATATTTTGGTAATAATAAAATACTGTAATACTTGCAGAATTTAATAAAAAAAACATTTTCTAATTGAAAAACGTTAAGAGGAATGGCTGCGCGGTCCGTTTCATAAAAAACTTAATTTTTGATTTGAAGTCTAAATACTCACCTAAACCTAATGATCTTTTTTTTCATTTAAAATTATAGTAAATATCTACGGATTAGAAGTAATTTATTTATTTTTGTTTCATATTATGAAATATAGGCCATTAAAGGAAATGATTTTTGGAATTTTAGAGGCACCTTTAACAATTATTTGGGGTGATTTAAAAAAAAGTTTTACCTACTTTGAAAATATAATTAAATATAAAATTAATTTAAAAAAAAACTAAAATAAGCATTATGGTGGAATTTAAATTAAATTTAAAACGTCAAATTTACGTTGGAACACAAATTTCCCGTACGAAATTTAAAATATCGACCGAAAAACGTTATTTTTTTCAATGTTTTGTTTTTATATTTTTATTTGGCTAATCATATTTACATAGAAAATAGATGTATTTAAAAAAAAAATACGAAAAACACGCAAACAATTTTCAATAATTTTAAGTTGCCTCTAAAATTATGAAAATTGATTTTTTTTTCATTTCGTATACTTCATAATTTACACTTCTCATGCGTAATAGATATTTACTAAACTATATATATATATATCATCAGTTTGGATGGGTATTTTGGCCTCAAATCCAAAATTAATTTATGTATGAAACAGGCAGCGTAGCTGTTCCTCTTAAAATTAAAATAAAAATAAAATATGCATATATAAATATTAAATGGAGTTCATCGAATTAAACCCAATGACAATTAATTAAATTGTCGTAATTTATTGATTGAATATATCTTAAACAAAATATTTTAATATTTGTAACGTAATGTAACGTAATTATTATTTTTTGCATATGATTGTAGATACCAAGGTTTATAGGATTGTGTATAAATTAGAAGTTCATGTTTTTTTAGACGTGTCACGTTCATTGGAATACCTCTAATGTCTGTTGGAAAATTAAAAAATATTAAGTGTTTTGATTTAGAAGATTGTGTTGGCTAATTTCAATTTGCATGGCCACTTTAAATTAACTCAAATGTGAATAAAGTCACTCATTCCCCATACGTATCTTGTAATATTTTTAATTCATTTTCTCTTTACCACCTTCTGAGGCACAAAGATAATAATTGCAAGAAGTGCTTTACAAGTGCCACCCCGAGGGTACACTCAACAGTGTACTGTTGTACTGAGGACATAATTAATTTAATAGTGGGCCTCTCAAAGGGTATAATAATGGATGAAATTCGCACAAGTACAGGGGAGGGGGCTATTAATGGATCCTCTGTCATTCGATTCCCCAGCCACTGCAACGAGTGTGGGGCATATTGGAACGAGTGGCGCAATCATATTATTTGTGTTTGACGTTCGGTTATTAGTTGTTCATTTGAAGGAAAGTGTCATCAGTGCTTTATTATTGGAATGACATCAACATGTAAGATTGTTGTAATGGAATTTAATATAATGTTTTGCCAAAAAATATTACTGCAAAAATACAGCGTTTCAAAAGTTAATTTAATAAAATTCAATGCGGTAATTGTGCCAAAAAATATTACGTCAAATATACAGCATTTTAAAAGTTAATTTAATATTTTCTATGTTGTAATTGTGCCAAAAAATATTCCGCCAAAGATTACAATATTTCCAATAATAATTTAATAAAATTTAATGTTGTAATTACAATACCGCTAGATTTATATTACTTTTACTAGTGTCAGTCCTTCCGCTCTTCAAGATAATATAAAATACATTCAAAAGCAGTTACGACATAAATATGTAAAATGTAATTCTTTGTAAAACAAATAAATTAACTAACTAACTAACCATCAAGCCGTTTCCCCGAAGAGGTAGGCAGAGAGGACGGACCGCCAAACAACTCGATCTTGGCATACACTTCTTGCTTCATTCACTTTCATACAACGTCTCATACATTCTCTTCTGTTATTCCGACTTCTGACATGGCCCGACTCAAGTATTTGATTCACTTGATCGTGCCACGTCTTCCTTGGACGTCCCCAGCTTCTTCTTCCATTCACATTCGCGTCATATATTCTCCTTACACTCCTTTCTTCATTCATTCGCTCTACATGCCCAAACCATCTAAGCGTCCCTTTCTTAATCTTGTTCACTACGCTTACATCAGCCTTGCATTCTTTACGAATCTCAACATTTTTCACACGATCATACATGGTTTTACAAACATTCGTCTAAGAGATCTCATTTCTACAGCATTCAAATTTGGTTATTTAAATTAACTCATCAAAAATTATTTTAAAATTTGTAGAAAACCCATGTTTTCAATGTTTTAGGAATATATAAAACATTTAAAATGTTCGTCTTTCCACTATAATTATCGGGACTCTTAAAGACCCGGATAAACAAATCCCTCCTTTCAACCCCTGCCTTAATCCACCCAACGGGTCGTCTCGTGCAACCGGGAGATCTAATAAAATATATATATTTTTTAAATCAACTACGTATTTCACACCACCTCAGATAAAGTGATAAAAATGTGTACTTTCCTATTATATTAATAATAATATTATGTTTATTTATTTTTATAAACAATAATTATTAGCCTGAAACACTCATCCAAATTGAAAAAAACCTTCCGAGAAAAGATAAATGTCGCCGACGGGACTCGAACAAAACAACTGACCGGCAATCAGAAGGGTGCAGGTTCGAGTCCTGTCGGCGACATTTATCTTTGCTCGGAAAGGTTTTTTTCAATTTGATGAGTGTTTCAGGCTAATAATTATTGTTTATAAAAATAATTGTTACCCTTTGCGCTATGCACAAAAATCTTGTCTTAAAAACTTTAGTTTATCAATTAATAAATTATATTTATTTATTTAACAACAAAATGTAAGGAAGCTTAGACCGCCCAACTAGGAAAAAACCCCGTTTTAGGACAGACAAATTGACAAGTTTAGTTCATATTAAGTTCCATTATACAAAAAAATAGAAGGGAAAAAAGCTAGTGTTGACATAGTATGGTAATATAATACATCTAGAAAAAAGTATAAAGAGATGTGAAGAATAGTATAGATATATAAAAAACTATTCTGCATACCAAATAATTTGTGTATAGTATAATAATTAATATAGAATAATAGTACAAAGAGATAAGAAAAAAAGTATATAATAATCGTTTACGTATACCAGATAATTTGAGTATATTATAACAGTTAAGTACTTATGAAGATTTAATAACGTTATTATTAAGTTCTGCAAGTATTTTTAGTATTTATATATAGGCTGTTTGAAAATGGCCTTGAACGCCGAAACAGCTGTCAAAATAATAAAAACTAATAATACTTGCAGAACTTAATAATAACATTAATAAATTTTATATACATTAAATTTAAAAAAAATTAAATGGAGTTCTACGAATTAAACACAAAAACAATTAATACTTATGAAGAGATGAGAAAAACAAATATTATAGAGTAACCAATTATGTATGTGTTTGATGGGTACTTGTTGGTGCTATGAGGAAAAAAATCCGTTTAAAATGTTGTCGTTATGTTATCAAAAGTCAGGTGCGCGAAATGACTTAGAAGAAAACTGGCAAAACTCACGCTAATTAGATACATTTTTATTGTATTGTACGCATCGTATTAGTACCTCGTTAATCTAATTTATACAATGTTTATCTTTCATGGTATCATGCGCCATGAAGATAGGACGTTGTAACATTTCCCATTATTTTCACGAACACACTCCATTCCGCCCACGTCTCTGGGTAATGAACCCATTTGATATCCACTGCTCCACTTCTGTTTCTAATGTTGTGTGTATCCCGCTACAACTGCACATAATGGGTATTAATTTAGGTTGGTCGAGTTAACCCTCACTGCCCTCCGGAGTGTCATTCTTAATTCTATTAATTAGGACTGCTCCCTTGTGAACTCATAAGAGCTAATAACTACAGGGGTAGTTACTTTATAACTCTATAGTCTACATTCTGCATGACTGTGCGGGATTTTACCCTTCCATCTGAAGTGCCGTTATTATTTGAAGAGATAAAAACACAACATTTCAGTAATTATGGTATTTGTCTTCAAGTTAGAGAGTAATTTATATTTTAAAGTAATTGTGTCTAGGCATGTAATTCTAACTCATTTTAAATTTGGTAATAATTAAACGTGTTCACTTTATTAATTCTTTTTGTGTTTAATTCGTAGAACTCCATTTATTTATTTTTTTTAAATTTAAAAAACAGTGTTCACTTGTTTCACAGTGAAATTTTCATGCTATCTATTTAATTTATGAATCAGCTTTATGTAAGAAATAGAGAAGATTTGACAAAGCGCTTAAAATATTTCGTATGAACCACTAATTAATAAATAGCAACATGTTTCGAAATCAATGGTTCCGTCGGCGGGATACAAAGTATACTAAAAATATTGACATGCGCATGACTCTTTTTCCAATTTAAAATTTGCCTAATTGTAAAACAGTTATATATGATTTGTTAAAAAAATAATTTGTTTTCAAAACGTGGTTGGCAAAGAGAAAATTTTTCGACTAATTGTGCTGGATAATTCTGGTATTTTGTTGTTATTCTTTATAATTTGTCTTATGCTTCAGTCATTATTTTAGTATAATTTGTATCTTGACGAGGGAATCAGTGATTTCGAAACATGTTTGATATTTAGTTATTAAATATTTGTTTATACAGAGTATACCTTAATCGTTTAACACTTCGACTCCGGTGATGGGTCTGATTTGACCCAGTGTTTTTTAAATAAAAGATTTTGCCGCACATATTTCGTTTAGGCTAATTTCCTCTTGTCTATTCTTTTATCAAATACTTACCCACATCTCGACTCAAAAATGATTAAAATCGGACACGTTTTAAATAAGTTATAAGAATAATTGTGTATAAAAACACGCAAAAACTTAATCTCTTCTCAGTTGAATTTGAGCAGCCGACGAAACAGTATATCTCTCGCTCTATTTTTCCGTCTTTGTCTCTCGCAGTCCTTAACACGCAGATATTGTCAACCATTCAGGCACATTTCTAGTATTGTGATTATATTTTTATAACTTTGTTTTAATTTTTTTATTTCGTACCGTACTAACGCAATGGCAAGGCAACATTATTTAGCTGATAATGAGATTGAAAAGCTACTTAACAGTGAGATCAGTGATGATGGCGACTTGGAATTCGAAGCATTGGATCCAGAATTTGAAAGTGATCCGGAAGACATAATACTAGAGGAAATATCTGAAAGTGAAAATGGAAGTGATAATGCAGTTAGTGTAGGAAATCTGAGTGAATCCGTTGCAGATCGACTTGT
>JAHDVE020002790.1:0-69816 GCA_022606495.2 Halesus radiatus
TGCGATAAACGGCAATAATATTATAATATTTATTTTGGTCTTTAATCTCAATATTTAATAGGTTAACATTATGTATATTGTATATCTCTTTAATGTTGAGTACATTATAGCGGTTAGATATGAATATTGCAATACCACTGTTTTTGTTTAACTTTATTGTTGTTGTATAGAAAGTGAACCCCGGGATATTATAATTCAGTTCGCCGGCGGAATGTGTTTCTGTTAACACTATAACGTCCGGAAAATAATTTAATGTTTTTAAAGATATTATTAATTCATCTAAGTTCTTTTCGATACTTCTTATATTAGTATGAAATAAGGTAAATCCTTTATCAGAGCAAATTAGATTTAAATCTCTTATGGAGTGGTATAATCTTTCTTCTATACATGTTTTTTTATCTAAAGCATTACATATAAAATCAGTCATTTTGAAGTTAGTATGAGGAGATATAATTTACCATATTTATTCGTAGTCGATGCGCTCTCTAGCAATTTGAAGCATTTTTTGCCGGTAAAGACATTTTATACTGTCAACCCGGTGTTCGGTGGAATAGTTCAATTTAAATCTTTTATTTTGCACACAGCAATTGTTGCAAATTGGGTTTATTTCTCTGTTTTCGCATTTCGAGAGTATATGTTCCTTAGTACAATGGGGGCAAATGGGTGGCTGAGTCCTGTCGAGACATCTTTGGGCTGTATGGCCGAACTTAAGGCAGTGATAGCATTGTGTGAGTGGGTTACAATCTTCGACGTACACTCGTTGGAATTTTATATTTATTTTTTTTTTGTCTAATAATATTCTTCTTAATTTTCCGGTTGTTTGTATGATGTAGTTTGTGGTATCGTTTTCTTTACCTTCATTATATTTGTTTTTTAACTCTTTAATGAGTTTAATTTAAGTAATTAATATTTATTAATATTATTTTATTAATAATAATAACATTTGACGGCCTCCATGGTCGAGGAGTAAGGCTCTCGACTACGAATCGGAAGGTCGCGGGTTCAAAAATATTTCAGTCGCATCTGGGACTCGAACCCAGGTCCTCTGCCTATCCGGGGCAACGTTCAACCGACTTAGCTAATGAGACAAGTTCAATGTGTGTCATCTTCATCGATATTATATCTCAAATTCAAGATTTGTGAATATTATCTACCATTTTTAATCTCATATTGTTGGCAGCTATTTTTATTCGAGTTCGAGTCCCAGATGCGACTGAAATATTTTTAGTTTCTGTCCTTTTGTCCGGTTTCATCTTTCATTTAGGTTATGTTAATATTATCTTCTTCAATGATTAAATATTACGATGAGGTTCTTAAATCTCAATAAAATTGATTAATAATTAAAAAAAATTATTTAATTAATTTGTGCTGTTTCACAATTAATTAATTAAAAAATAATGTGTAGTATATTTGTGCACGTTCCAGAGTAGAAGATACTCTCAGTATCGCCCTGGTGAAAGACCACCATTCAGAATTGAAACGTTGCTTGAAATGGCTTTGACCCGTGTTTGGTGACCAGATCTGAATAGCCAGGCATTTCCCCACCTTCATCTTCCCCTTCTCCTTCCCCTCCCCTATACCTTCAGCCTCACAACATTTCCCTTTTGGGGATGCCATAGTTTCACTGGCTCCAGACGGTTGGGAGCAGTTGAGACTCTTGTGCGGTATTCACGTAAAAAAAATATATATATATATTGGTACTAATGAACAATTTCATCTAAGAACAAAAATTGTTAAAAGTTTAATGTATTCCGATTTGACTTGTGATCTAGACAGGCCAATGAAATTGGTTATCTATTAAAAAAAACAGTTTCAGTATTTAAAAATATTTTTACAATTTCACCCGAAGTACGACCAAATTGGCCTTACTTCGGATACACAGACACGCCCACAACACACTTCTACCAGTTTTTCTCTTCAGCACTTTGCATCATCTGCCGTATGAATCATTTGTGGAGCACAAATCGTCAAATTCGGCATTACTAGTACTTCCGGTTGGGTGGCAAGTGGCAAGTGGCAAGTGGCAGTATGGGGGCAGGCCGGCCATTGGCCAATCCGCACCGGTAAAGGTGACCCCTCAATCAATACACTTCACGTATTAGCCCCCCGCTGATCAATCACCCCGTGTTTGCCGCGTGTTGTTACGTTAGTCACGTCTTATGGACATAACACGCTGACACGTAAAAAACATTCTACAAACTCAACACCGTGACACGTAAAAAGAATTCGGCAAAATTTAATGTAACGCCCTACGCAGGCAGTGGATGGATTAGTTTGAGATATATATTTAATGCTGTTGTTTTCTTAGTAACTTGCTAAATATATTTAGCGATTACAATATTGGCTATTTATTTTGTTTTAGTTACCGTGAAACTGATAAATACATATGTTACATCGATTAAAAAAACACCTAAGAGCCTGAAATTGCAATATTTAAAGTACATCTATTATTCCATAAAGACTACCATATTTTTGAATTTTCATTTCAACAAAATGTACATTTCAATATTAAAAATAAAAGGCTAGATTATTTCGGAAGCATGGAATCCCCCAATGAACAAGAAAATCATTAATACATAATGTATTTTAAAACTTTAGACAGATCGATCCCCAACAAAGGGAGAATTATATTTATCATCGAAGGAATATAAATAATCTTCAAAGACTATGAAATAAAAAATAAAATTGGGCTGTTATGCTCAAATGGGCTGCTCAAACTCGATAAAGTACTGCCAGATACAGTAGATATCCCGAGATCGAGACTCAGTGGTGACAACCTCACTGGCTACTCACGATGAGTTTTGGAGTGGCCACTACAGCTTAATGGTGTAGAGCGATCACTGATCAGCGAAAAAATTCTAAAAATTCAATCTCTTTCACAGCAATAAGTCTTGTGTGATTTTCTGATACTTAAAAAATAACATATAATTTTTTTTCCATTTTTTATTCAACGCTTAAAGCCTACATGTTTCTATAAAACCACCGTTCCCTCTCCCCCAATCCCTTCCTCTACTCTAGCTCTGCTTTCCGCCTTCACTCTCTTGCACCTGACATAATTACTAAATAATAATTATAGCCGCCTAAACTCAAAGCAATGTATTCATGACCAATATTACATCACGAAGAACCTCACGCGGAGTGATGTATACGAAGTTATGTTTTTGTCTTTCATCATCAATTTCATCACATTGACACAAATTTCCCACATATTCAATATAGTGTAGCTACCTGCTTTTACCTGTAGAACTGGCCACAACACGGCGACACTAGTGACACCTACATTTCTCATATAGTCTCCGGTTTTCCCTAATAGAATCATTTCCACTTCCTGCTGTTAGGCTTGATTAGATTATATCTCTTTGTTCCATATTTAATTCATATTACTTGTTATCTTGTGTTCTAATTTATATTGTGTAACTTTATTAATAAGCCTCATACAAATAAATCAACCCATGTTAACCATTGGTGAGTCGCTTCATTAATCACAGGTCCTAACTAAGTAATTATATATAATTACACTCAACTTATAGGAATCCATTAACACATAATTCCCCTGACGTTGGTTACTAAAATAGTTAAGTTTTTATACATCACCAAGGTGCATTAATAGCTGCATAAAAGAGTATGAAATCATCGTGACATTCTGTAAGTCCTAAGGAGTGCGATGGGCTGATAGATATCCAGTAAATTCACAGCGGAACATTCACTGAGGGGAATGTTCAACCCATACAATTCACCGCGGAAAGTTCACAATAATAAATATTAAAAGTAAATAAACTAATAAAATAACAGTTCTGTTAGGTTAGATTAGGTTAGGTTAGGTCAGATTAACTTGTTACTATTAACGTAATCAAAAAACAGTCCTTATCACCAATCAGACATTTAATTTGAGCTATTGTTTGCTGTGAACTATATGCGGTGAATTGTGTGCTGTGAACTTTCCCCACGGTGAATATATTTGTCGGTGCTAGAGTAATGTAAAAATATTTTAGCAGGATAGGAAAATCAGATGACTGAAGGTCTAGGGACCGGAGCTGGTGGAATTTTTTTGTGGCAAAAAGCCAAATCCTCCGTTGGCATCTAACGCCGCATCGGGATGATGATAAAAGATTAACCGTGTTGAATCAATATTTTGATAGCATAGCAATAATCACTAGTGCTGCCATTGTGTAGACTTTGACTTATCGAAATAAAATGCATGCACATATAATTTCTGATTACATTGACCGACAGCTGGATATAGAGATAATCTATGGCTTGGATCAATGGAAAAATATTATATTTTCATATGAACTTGGTGATGTGACATTATAATTTAAAAAATAAAACAATAACTTTGTTTTCGAATTTTTATAGAAGTATAAGTAATAACTTAGTACTTTAATTGTAAAATGATTGAATAATATCCTTATGCGGTACTATTTCGAGTACATTATATTTGCATACATTTTTATTAAGTGCATGGGTACAATACCTAGTTGAATACACGAATTTCGTGAACCAAGAAAAATCTTCTGCAAATATTGTCTAAATAAAAACATAGTTTAAGAATCTGATTTACTGGACTGACAATACATTTTCTGCCAAAAACTAAGATATTTTTCAAAACTATTTTCCGTGGCGAATTATATGCTCTTTTTTCACAAACAATAAAACGTGAGCTTATGTGCTCGATATAAATGGAAAAATCATCGGGAATCAGTAAAACATATTTCTTAACCATATTTTTATAAATCCAGCAATAAAAGCCAGATATTTCCACAAGCAATATTTGGTTCGTATTCTAAAAGTTTTTCTCTGAGCAAGAATATTATATTGCTAAATCAGTCCATTCTCCAAACTTGTGGAAACTTTCAAAACAGACTTTTTTTTCAAATACGAGTGATTATATTTTTTGACTCATGACAATCTAGTACTTTAACGTTAAGTTAATAATCATTTACAAATTTGCTTAACGAATTTTCTTTCTTAAATATAAACTAAAACCTGTGCTTTACAAAACAAGAAAAATATGTAGGGTAATTACTTAGTTTTCTTTTTATTTATTTACTGTTTTGGATCATTTATAGATTTTTAATATTATCATACTTATACAATGAACATTGGGAAGTGCGTAAGTATTCAACAATCCAGTTAAAATGTACTAGTTATCACTTGGTAGAGATGATAAATAATAAAAGAAATAATAGAAATAGAACATAAGCATAATATAACAAAAAATAAAACGTGTTCTCACATGTCTAATAGCACCATCAGGTAGAAACATAATATAAGATATAGAAATAAAAGAAAAAAATAAAGCATATTAAATTATTTCTAATAACACCACTACTTTCCATGACATGATAGAAGATCGCTGATTTGCTTTTTTAAATACTTTTATTCAAGTTATTTTTTAAAATTATTTTTTACACAAGTCTTACAAAACTGAGTATATTCAGTTTGAATGTAAGAAATCTCTCATTTCACAGTATACATATATATATATATATAATATTATCAGTGGAATTTTTTTTCTAAAGCTTAACATTTAGCATTTACTTGATTTTAAAATATAAGAGGCTGTTTATAAAGATGTCTGTATCGTCACATTCTATATCATTATTCATTCCGCAGATTCGGGGCATTGGAATAAAAAAGGCAATATTGTCATAAAATAATTCAAGATAAAACTTTTTATGAATCTTTAAATAACGTCCATAACTTTAATGTGAACACTTCTGAGACAATGTATGGTTTTGAGCTTATTGTGAATAATGTTGAATGATTTACACTTAAGAGGAACGGCTGCGCGTCCTGTTTCATACAAAACTTAATTTTGGATTTGAGGTCAAAATACTCCTAATGTTTTTGTTTTATATTATGAAATATAGGCCATTAAAGGAATTGTATTTTCGTGATTTTAGAGGTACCTTTAACATTTATTTGGGGGCTATCGGTGATTTAAAAAAAAGGTTTACCCGGTCTACTGTGAAAATATAATGCAGCATAAAATTAAAAATAAATTAGAATAAGCATTATGGTGGACGGAATTTACATTGGAACACAAATTTGCCCTACATAATTTAAAATATCGACCAGAAAATTTTTTTTTTTTTTTAGGTTTGTTTTTATATTTTTATTTAGATAATAATATTTACATTTCAAATATAATTTATTTTTCTTAAATACAATAAACCCGCAAATATTTTTTTAAGGCGCTTATAAAATAATGAAAAAAAATATTTTTTCATGGCACATACTCGTACTTTATAATTTAAAACAAAAATAAATAAAATACTTCTCATCCGTACTAGATATTTACTAAACCTTTAATTTAAAATTATATATCATTCAGTTTGGATGCGTATTTTGGCCTCAAATCCAAAATTAAGTTTTGTATGAAACAGGACGCGCAGCCGTTCCTCTTAAGTCAGATAGTAGACTTTTTCTAAGGTAATAAAATTAAAATATTGAGTCGTTCCTCGTAAGATCGCATTAAGGTATTTAATCCACATTTGAAAGATAGTACGAGTAGTCTTAGGTTTTTTTTTTTACAGGTTGAATAGTTTTTAATATTTCATTTAATGTGGGTTCCATATAAGACTCCCCTATTATCCGATTTACTTCTAACTAGTGAGTTTTACAAGGTTACAATGGATTCGGGGTTCTTGAATGGCTTTGATATTCTATGTACGAACCCTAACATTTTCATTGATCTACTCTTCAACCAATGGTAATAAGTACTTATTTACAGATGTTTTCCACCCTCATATCAGGTAAATGGAATATAATGACAATAATAAATAAGATACACCTAATCTAAATTTGCACAATAGACTAGGCTAAATTTATTTTACGATGAAATATGTACCTATAGTAAAATAGATTTGTAAGAGAACATAATCTATCTATTTAAGATGATTCTGATACTAATGCGACTAGAAAAAATAAGATTAAATACGATGTTGATGACATACGCCACCCGAAACTCCCTTTATAATGTAAGCGTCAGGGTTCAAGTTCAACTCAAGGATGCATGGTAAATATGAAACACTTTGAAATTTTTTTTTAAATTTTGTTGTCCGTTGTTGAAATCCCAGACATCTCATTTTTGCAAAAAGCTAAGCCACTTCTAGTTTCCTTCAACTTAAATTGTACTATTAAACAGTAATGCTGATGTATCCCCGCCAGACAGATTATAGTCTTATACTTGAGAAGTCAAAAGCATTTTTAAAAAACTTTCAACCGCTAATCTAAAGCAAATGCGTTTTGTAAAAAATGTGATTTTTTTTTTATTATCATTATTTATCGCGAAAGCCATAAAGCTGCAACATGTCGCCTGTCAACGGGAATTAACATTGTAGACAGGACACAGTGTCATCGGGGTTGAACGGTTAATCTTCCATGATACTCAAAATATCAAATGAAATATTAAATTAACACTTGGTTTTACATCTGGATAATATAATATATGAGAAAAATCCAACAAACGATATCTTCATCATTTTCATCATCATCATCAGACCACCAAGTAACTCTCGGAACTTGTAGGTTTCCTGCTATCTTCCTGTAATTCTTCATTTAATTCCTCATTTATTTCCTCATGTGTTTCCTCATCTAATTCCTCATCTAGTTCCTCATCTAATTCATTATCTGTTTCCTCATCTAATTCCTCATCTTTTTCCTTATCTAGTTCCTCATCTAATTCATTATCTGTTTCCTCATATAATTCATTATCTGTTTCCTCATCTAATTCCTCATCTTTTTCCTTATCTAGTTCCTCATCTAATTCATTATCTGTTTCCTCATCTAATTCCTCATCTTTTTCCTTATCTAGTTCCTCATCTAATTCATTATCTGTTTCCTCATCTAATTCCTCATCTTTTTCCTTATCTATTTCCTCATCTAATTCATTATCTGTTTCCTCATCTAATTCCTCATCTTTTTCTTTATCTAGTTCCTCATCTAATTCATTATCTGTTTCCTCATCTAATTCCTCATATTTTTCCTTATCTGATTTCATCAGCCACCAATAACTGGACAGCTGCACAAATAATGGAACTGAGATGTAGAATATTAGTTAATTTATTTTTTGTTGATATTGGTATCATTATTATTCCTATTGTTATTATTATTACTATCATTATGTTCTACCACCATAATACGGGCATGCGCCTAGTTTGATGGCTCATTTAATAAATAAACTGTTCCTATATCATTACTATGAAAACGGGTCGCTTCTACGACTCGTTTTTGTGTTCAATAGTTCGGCTAAAGAATCATTTATCAGCTTGTGCGTTTCCTCCCTCCTATACAGCATTGACCTCATCAAGACCCAGGTTCACTCCATTCATTTCTCAAAAAGATCCAGCAAGCTCCAAAGATGACATAGTCCCAAGAGAAATTATTTCGCTCTTGTCCACTTTGTATGGATTTAATATTTTTCAAATATATAAAACTTTTGGGGACGCAATGGCGTGTTAGTAGTAATTCCTTAGTGACAATACATTATGATGTACAAGATAATATTGGATGATTGTCAAGCAAGAGTACCATGAATCACAGACTTGTTTGTGGAGACCTAACTCCCAGTGAAATCAATCAAAGGGGTACTCACATAGTGATCCTCGTGCTCCAACATGGGTCTCTTCTAGACAGTGACGTGCACTGCTCTATAACCAAAGGTAGGCTGTGTGAAGTTTTTCAAGTTCTTTTTTTTTATATAAATAACGCACAAAAGTCCTAACTGCTCCCAACCGTCTGGAGCCAGTGAGACTATAGCATTCCTAATTGGGGAATGTTGCGAGGCTGAAAGTATTGGGGAGGGGAAGGAGAAGGGGAAGAAGAAGTTGGGAAAATACCTGGCTATTCAGATCTGGTCACCGAACACGGCTAAAAGCCATTTCAAGCAATATATCAATTCTGAATGCTGGTCTTTCACCAGGGCGATACTGAGAGTATCTTCCACTCTGGAACGTGCACAAATATATTATATATTATTTATAAATTAATTAATTGTGAGAAAATACACTTTCGCACGCCGGGATTTGAACCCGCGACCTTCGGATTCGTAGTCGAGAGCCTTACCCCTCGACAATGGAGGCCGTCATATTTCTGATTTGAATATTGTGCATTAAATACTTAAAAAGGACCGTTTTATTATCATCTTTCGCTGATTACTGTGGCCAACTGAATAATTGAGCGTATAAGTTCCTTACCAAATACATAGAAAACATACATTATGATCAGAAATCTATCGTGTTTTTCTATTAACTTCTAATAGCTTTTATTATTAGAATTTTTGGGGTAGGCACAGCTTTTCAGACATTATGAATTGTATGCCACTGCTTCAATACCTATGTTTACTCCAACCTCTCATCAAAAAGAGGATCCATACAGCATCATATCATAAAGATGAAATAGGTTCTGAGGGAAATAATTTTATATCTTTTAATCATTGAAGATAATATTAACGTCTCTCAAAATAAAACATGAAACCGAAAAGACGCAAAAAGGAAAAAAAATAACGGTAGCAATTGAAACTCGAACCCAGGACCTCATGGGCTAACCGGGACCTGGCTCTTTTTCACTGAGCTATTGTTACTCCATTCCATTCCGTCATTTTTATCGGTATGATACTTCGATAAACCGCTACAGTAGCAAGAAGCAGCCCGATCACTAGGTAGAGAAGATTATCTCCACATGTATACACCTCTAACCATGGTTGACACAGGAAGAGGGAGAAGTATTCCCTAGCACCGTACACAAAAATTTTACAATACGATATATATCATACTTCGATTGCTGAGAACTGTCAATATCATCTTCAATTAATTCACATATATTTTTGGCTGCTACCTTTTCAGGATGGGTTCGAGTGTCAGCTGCTACCGTTATTTTATTTTTTTTGTCTTTTCGGTCTCATGTTTTATTTTGAGATTTGCTAATTTTATATTTAATGATTGAAATAAAAATAAATAAATAAAATAAAAACACAAATAATTTTCCTCGGGGCCTCCTGTATACAGTCAATTTAAAAATAAAAGAAAAAGACTTTCATCTTGACTTCGTTCACTTTGAATCCCATGCCCTTCACAGCTGTCACAAGAGCATTGAACGCCTCTTTGATGTTAGATTCTGAACGGACCATTTGCGTGTCTGTATAAATCTGAGGACATTAAAAAAAACATGAAGTTTCACAAAATCTTTCAAAAAGTAAATTCCCGCGTTTTTCGGCTGAGAATGTTGAAAATCTGTATACACTTTACATGTATTCGCAAAGAACATCGCTTACGCGAAACAGTAAAAAAGTGTATTAGATCTGAAAAATGTTATGAATTCTAATACAGGTATGAATAAATTTTATGTAATATTCGTTTCCACTTACTGCGGAGAGTGCGGCCGTTCTACTCCACCGGGATCAGAGGCGGACTGAGGGTCGAAAGAGGACTAAGAAAGTAAATTACCCAACCCTACTCATCTTTACTTCTAATACTATTCTTTCAATACTTTTTCCACTAAAAAATTGAAGAACATGGAACAACTAAATTGATCAACGAAAGAAAAGTATTTTTTTATAAATTAACTCTAAGTGAAGTGGATATTTTATGTAAAATGATTAAAATTATTTTGTTGTTAATAACTATTTAAAAAATAAACATTAACCTTTCCAATCTAACGTTCATGATGGAACCATTGGTTTCAACACATATTGATATAAAATTATTAAATAGTGGTTTAAAACAAAATAATTCTTAATCATTTATACTCGTGGATTACTAGCTGAAGTACCCAGAGTTACCCGTCGCCGTCTTGATTCGATTCTTCTTTATATATAGATAGAAAATAGTTCCAATCTTTCTGTTAATTCTAGATCTCAAGATTTTTTCTTTTTAAGCGAACAGATTTTCTAATTTTATGAAGTTACGATTATATTATGTGTGGAGGAAATACTAAGGAAACTTGATTGTTAAAAACGAGTGTTTTAAACTACGTGAAAAATAGATTCAGGACTTTAAGAATAGGTTAGACGTTAGTAAGGATAGTTTTTTTTTCCAAGTGAAATCAAAGTATTTTTTTCAGTGTATCTGATGACTAGGTACTGAATTTTTTTTTTATGTTCTAAGTGACATAATTTTTTTCTGAATTAATTTTAAAAATGCCTAAACAAGCGGCTAATTTTAGAAAAAAAAATAATTTAATCAATATTTACGAAATAAGAAAAAAAAAGTTTTCATACAAAGGTAGAAAATGATACAATTTCATTATAAATAACAAACCGTGCATATTTTATGTAAATTGGACAACTGCTCGAGTCCAAAAGTAAATTCCCCGGAGTCCAGTCCGCCCCCGGCCACGCCGCAATCTGAGATATTTTTTCATGGATGGCAATTCCAAGCAGCCGCCCCAGAGCCCAGAGCCTGCGATGCGCACACTTGTAAAGGCATTATTGCACATTATGTTCGGATACATGCCTTCCACCCACCAATACGTGTAATGAATTACGTGATAAAGCTTCACGGCCTTTACGGCGCGGCTGGAAGCTAGTCGCGAGAAAAACGGCCAACTTTCCCAGTCCATATCTCTTTAATCATCGAATTACGCAAACAAATGACGAAATTTGATGCTCGAAAGCCTTCGTGGGCCTGTGAGATAACTGACTCGAAGTCTATTTTTATAAATGGTTGTCGAAATACTTTCACTACAGAGCTTTGTTATTTATTTCTCAGGAGATTCCTATCGACAAACGAGCTGTATCCTGAGCCCGTGTACGAGATGTTCGATCTCTCAATTCGATTAACGGCAAAATTTCTGTAACAACCCCTTGTTTCG
This sequence comes from Halesus radiatus, assembly GCA_022606495.2. Classification (NCBI taxonomy): domain Eukaryota; kingdom Metazoa; phylum Arthropoda; class Insecta; order Trichoptera; family Limnephilidae; genus Halesus; species Halesus radiatus. Next base: position 11,815 of record JAHDVE020002790.1, read on the forward strand.
AAGAAGTTTTCGCGTATACGTTAAAATTTCTCTCGATTTTCAGATGAAATGTAACATTAACATCGTTATTTCATCCAACGCTTCTTATCGTTTGAGAAGATTGTTCATTGCTCCATTAAGTAGAGTAGTTTGCCTCCTTATGGGCTCATACTTGCACTAAAAACCGAAGAATGTTGTGAACAAATTTATAAGAACAATTTTATAACAACCTATACACGACACGTGTATTTATTATGTTCGTTTAGTTGAGCGCGATTATTTATTTCTTTCTGGTTAGATTTTCCTCAATAACAGAACCTGTTATCATTAAAAGTTAATTAAATCAGTTGTTTCAAGGAGTTAGATCAACTGATTTTTTCTTTATGAAAATAAGGTTTAAAGACGAATTGAAAACGAAATAAATACAAAGAAAGCATTTAAAATCAGCATGGAGTATGGAAATAAAGTCAGGGTGCATTTTGGCAAAGATTTGATATTTTTTAAGTATCTTAACATTTAATAAAACAGAGATAATATACATAAATATTATTTTTTTATAGATATTTATTTTATATAATTAACAATATTATTTACATGGAAAATAGTATGTATTCGTATGTAAGTACCATTTTTTTTTATTTATTTTTTTATTTATTTAATTCTTTTAGTTTCTTTTTTTTAATTAATATTTCACTAATTGAGAAATTTTCTTGTTTAGAGAGGGCGTCTTACTACGGTTTGTTATACATATAATTAATTTCAAGAGTACTACCATGAACATGATATTCTGGTGCCTATGTACTAATTGCAAAAAAAAAAATTTTTTTTTTTTTATAAACATATAAATGTATATAAACTTTTTTTTTCCAAGTGAACGTGTAAAATATGTACTTATATATACATGTATATTATGTATAGAACTTATAATTATATTTATATATCGAATCCTATCTTGACCCTATTCAAAAATGGAATTTGGGAAAAATGGAAAGAAAATAAATCTATATGCATTTTTGTTTTATAGGCAGTTTTTATGGGAAAATTAGTTTGAGATATGAAAAAGGGCCAATATTCAAATGTCTTTATCCAAATTAAATCGCGGTGCAGTGGCGGCGTGCAATTTCCCGTGAGATGGGCTAACTTTGATAAAAAATCGCTTTTGAAAATGTTTACAAGGAAGAGATAAGAACTACATCATGATTTACTGCTTTTTTTAAATAGAATTTGAAGAAGAGACTTTTATTGTACACTTTATTTTATGTTAAACTTTCTTTACTACCCGACTGCATCCAAGTTTAAATATGTTTTTTATGAAAAGGTAGACAAATATTCTCGGGTTGCGGATAACCTGAAAATATTAGAAAATCCATCACGGAAAACGGAAGATGTCGCTTGTGTCGTGATAGAGGACTTAGCCAACCAAGGAATTGAGCTCACGACGCCTGAATGGAACCCAAATGCGATGCCAACTCAGCTGACCGGCCTACTTTCATCGACTTATTTTTCTAATCGAACTTTTAGAAATATAGCGTTTGAAAAGTTAAATATTTAAACATATCATTATTTTGTTATAAATAAATTATAAGTTTTAATTTTTTACATATAAATACAACCGGTTTACAATTATGTAAATCAGAAATTTTAGAATTTACGAAAAGTGTTAATAGTCAATTAAATATAATTAATATATATTTTAAATAGCCACCTTTTGAATTTATTTTCATATTGATATTATGTTTTCTTTTTTTTAAATTTCTAATACAAGTTTGTTATTCAATGTTTTATAATGATTTTTTATTAACATTTTTGATTAATTATTACCAACTCTAATCAATCTTTGTTTATTCTTACATTATTGTATTCTATATTTATCATTTGTCTATACTTGACATTATTATTTTTTTAATATTCTGTATATTCCTGATGAGAAAAGCTTCGCTTACGAAACATGTTGACATGTGTATATTAATAAATTGGTGATTAGAAACTAATTTTCAATTAATTTATAAGTTAGATGGTTGTTAAAAAATGATTACTTTTGATTAAAATAACGTTATGAGATTATATTACAAAAGATGCGTTAACATATACATTCCAGACGGAAATAACTACATTTTGAACCCAAAGATATTTTTGTGTTAATACCGCATAAGTCACAACTGCTCCCAGCTGTCCGGGGCCAATAGGGCTTCGGCAACCCCAATAATTTTAGAGTGGAAGATACTCTCACTATCGCCCTGGTGAAAGACCACCGTTCAGAATTGAAACGTTGCTTGAAATGGCTTTTAGCCGTGTTTGGTGACCAGATCTGAATAGCCAGGTATTTCCCCACCTTCCCCTCCCTTCTCCTTCCCCTCCCCAATACCTTCATCCTCACAACATTCCCCAATTGGAATGCCATAGTCTCACTGGCTCCAGGCGGTTGGGAGCAGTTGGGACTCTTGTGCGGTATTCATATAAAAAAAAATATATAAAAAAAGGGTATTTTCACTGTATTTTTTCATTGTTTGTAAAAATTAAGAAAGAAACTACAACATCGACGGCATTTTTTTTTACATGTTTAATAATAAATTATCTATAACGATTTAAAATGTGCCATTTTTGATATGCCGCCAAAACGACATGTTCGTTTTGTTCTTGAATGTGACGTTGTTGATGTCACGGCGTCCAACGTCGGTTACAGCCGTCTACCAGACAGTAGCGGCATATACCTCATAATGACGTTGTAGCCAGTTTTAGATCGTTTTTAAAATCAATAGATGAAAATATTAATATTACATGTATTAAAGCGGTTATCAGAATCGGGAATATAAACTTTACACCTTCCACATATATTTAACAATATCTGTAGTTTGTGAAATTACCCTATTGTAGAATATTGTGAGACTGAATGAGTGGAGAGTTGGGAAGTACCTGATTATTCAGATCTGGTCACTAAATACGGTTAAAGTCATTTCAAGAAACTTTTCGATTTTGGTGGGCTTTCACCAGGTACTGGGAAAATCTATCACCATGTATATTTTACATAAGTGTTTTTTTTTATGTGATACCACACAAGAGTCCTAGCTGCTCCCAACCGTCCGGATCCAGTTTGGACTATGGCATACCCAATTAGGGTATGTTGTGAAGCTGAAGGTATCGAGGGAGGTAAGGAGACGAGAAAGAGGAAGGTGGGAAAGTATCTGGCTATTCAGATCTGGTCACCAAATATGGCTAAAGCCATTTCAAGGAACGTTTCGATTCTAAATGAATTATTATTATCCGCATCATTAAAAATAAAAAAAATAATTTTAATAAATTCAGTGGGCCGACCCAGACACAGGTGGGAGAAGCAACTCCAGAGACTGGACCTTGACGTAGCACAGGAGAGGGACGCCTGGAGGTTCCTTGTCGATGCGATGGGTCCCGGACCCGAGTAGGACAAGGGGAAGAAGATATGAATGTAAATATTTTTTAGGAACAATTTAATAACATTTTCCGATGGCACATTGAATCGAATAGTTTTAGAAGCAGATCACGTCATAAAAGACATTGATCAAGCAGGAAATTGAGATGAAGTTTTTTGTTTACAAATCTTAACCTGATAAATATATTTCCCTGTAAAGCCATCCCTGTTGGGTTCGTGAAAGTTTTATTATTATTATTATATGGTGACTCCATGCGTGGGAACTTCAAAGAAACATTTAACTTATCAAATATTGTAATCGGCCCCAATTTACAAGATTTATGTGGGTTTATTTTGAAAGTAAGGCGGTACTTGGAGATAAGTTTTCTGATCTCACTCTGGAGATCATTCTCATTCATATATACAACCTCGGTGCTTACGGTGAAATATGATAGAATGTGCCGTATACAGGGTGCTACTACCTTTATAGATTGCCTTAAAAAATCCACAGTAAAGTCCCAAACAAGTTGACAAGTCGGGGACGCCCAAGGATGGCATGGCATGATCAAATGAATCAATTTTAGTAACCACTGCATTAATAATCCGAAAAACATACATATAAATATTTCTACAATGTACGGATGTGCGGTAAAACGCAATACAATATACCTAACAATATTACGGCCTCCATGGTCGAGGGGTAAGGCTCTCGACTGCGAATCCGAAGGTCGCGGGTTCAAATCCCGGCGTGCGCAGGTAAATTTTATTTAATTAATTTGTGTTGTTTCACAATAAATTCATTTAAAAATAATACATAGTATATTTGCGCACGTTCCAGAGTGGAAAATACTTTCAGTATTGCCCTGGTGAAAGACCACCATTCAGAATTGAAACGTTGCATTAAATGGCGTTTAGCCGTGTTTGGTGACCAGATTTGAATAGCCGGGTATTTCCCCCTTCTACTTCTCCTCTCCAATACCTTCAGCCTCACAACATTCTCCCATTGGGAATGCCATAGTCCCACTGGCTCCAGACGGTTAGAAGCAAATAATAAGAGAAAAATAAATAACTACAACTCAAGCGTAAATAATATGTACCTAATATGCATACATTATTTTTTTTTTAAGAAATGCAAATATTTCCTGGTTACGAATAACCTGACAATATTTGAAAATCTCCTACTACCATCACAGTAAGCGGAAGATGTTGCTTGTGTCGTAAATGGAGGACTTGGCCAGTCGAAGAATTGAACTCACGACGAGTAATGTACGAGTACAAACACGCGACCACCTCAGCAGAGGTTCACGCGGCATCGCAACTAAACCAATTATTTACAGTTACTTATTATTCTACACTTCAACATCTGTTTTATGTTGGAAACATTGTTTGGATTACTTGCGCTTATCTAATGTATGTACGAGTACCTGTAAACTGTATGTACGAGTACATGTAAACTGTATGTACGAGTACCTGTAAACTGTATGTACGAGTACCTGTAAACTGTATGTACGAGTAGGTTTAGAAGTAAAATAAATAACAATAAGAGTGTCATAAAGTGGGACTCCATGCAGCCATCCGTCGCACGAAGAAACATGTTACTACATTACAGTGGCGTGCATTGCTCTATGACCAAAGGTAGGCTGTGTGTATTTTTTTTTCAAGTTCGGTTATGAATTATGCATTAAGTATTTGAAAATTAACATATTTTTGTTTTATTAAAAATCAAAAAAAATGGCAAATGAATAGAAATTATCGATGTAGACCGATTGTTAGAAAAAATACGGATAACCAAAAATAACCAAAAATTGTTTTATTCTCTCTAAAGGATCGTTTACTTGGGGTAGGTACAGCTTTTCGGGCTTTGTGGACTGCACGCCACTTCAAGATTATCGGAGTCTGCATCAAAGTGTTAGCATGCGGTGGCGGAGAAGTGCTCTGACAGAAAACACACATCCTTTCATCAACATTTCTCCTTGGGAGCAGAAAATATTGCAGATATTCGTTACTCCTCCGTTTTTTTTTCAATAATTAATGAACTTGAATGCCTCCTTATTTAAAGGATTATTATAAATGGCTCAAATTAGACACCTTGTATCATATGATAGCTGATCTATAATGAAAATGCCGCGTGAGCTAAAAATACTTAGAGGGAAGTAAGTTTTTTCTACGGTTCCTCACTCTAACCAACCACTCAGCCGGGGGTCGGGCCTCCCACACTTTACTAACCTCTACCATTATAAAGTACACCACTTTGGTTTGTGTAGCTTCTTAATCAATCCACGTCCATTCGTAGACATAGTAATGAGTAATGAGTAAACATCAAACTAACACTTTGGTTATCAAAATAACCACATTATTACATACAGTACATAATGTCGACGACAAGGAATTTTTCTTTTTAATAAATTCATCAATATAGTCATCAAGGTACCAGGTTTGGCAAGCCCGCTGGACATTCGACTGGAGACAAGGACACCTGCCCAGCTTATAAGGCTGCTCTTTCCAAGGACTTTGCCACCATCGATTATGGTGTATAAATACATTGATGACGACGGTGATGTTATCTACACGAGGACTAATGACTTGAAACAGTGGACGGAAGAACATAAAATTGGCCATAATATAGGTAATTTTATTTGCGTTCAACTAAACATTCGATCCATATCTAAATACTGGGATGTTTTACATGCTAACCTCCAAAATTGTTGGAATAATATAGATATCCTAATGCTTTGTGAAACTTCAATAAAAAGGGAACATAATTGTCTTTTCGAAATTCCCGGTTACAGTAGCATTAGTTACTGTCGCACATCCAAATCTGGAGGGGTATAACCTTGTATATTCGGGATACTTTACCTTTCACCCAAAATTTATTTGAAACAAAGTTGTTCGAGAATATTTCCTGTATAATAACATTACCAAATAATTCTATACTCAATGTACTAGCAATATATAGACCACCAAATCTTAGTAAACAATCATTTATCAATGAACTTTCATCAATATTAACAAAATGTTCAAACCCTAATGAAAATATGCTAATATTTGGTGACATAAATATTGATTTGTTAAATTATATAGATCCTGTGATTATTCACTATGAAAATGCTCTTTCAAATAACTATTTTACAAAATGTATAAACGACGTTACAAGGGAAGTTATAGCAAATAGTAAAATGACACGAACATGTTTGGATCATATTTTTGTTAGATATAATAGCAAACACAAAGAAACTGACATACTCTACGCATGTGTTTGTGACTTCATCATTGCAGACCACTTTGCAACAGCTGTGAACATTCCGTACTATAAAACTAATAAACGGCCTACAAATAAAGGGCGAAAAGTCTCAATTTTATCTCAAAAACGAATAGATTTTTCAATTAGAAATTATAACTGAAATGCTTTGCTTCAGACAAATGATTGCAATAATTTATATAGTCAAATAAAAAGCAAGTTTAACGAAGTATATGAAAATAGTAAAATATTTATAGATGTAAAACCCAATGCAAGACCTTGGATTATAAAAGAATGGATGACAGAAGATATTCTATCAAACATTAAAAAACGAGATTCTTTATTTAAGCGGTGGAAAAGCTCCCCAACAAATGCAATTTATGAAAAACAATACAAATCTTTTCGTAATTTTGTTACTAAATTAATAATAAAAAGTAAAACAACCTTTTTCAATGATAAATTTAAGAACAATTTTTCAGATATCAAAAAAAACATGGGATGAAATAAATAAAATTCTAGGACGTAGGACAAAGAGTAACTGTGACGATGTAATTAGTAGGTTTATGTTAAAAAAATCAATCTGCGGAAAATGTTACAAACCAATTTGTTAATTATTTTTCAGATAACATAGCCTCAATGGTTCATAAATGTGATTTTAAGGCGTCTAATATTGTCCCGATAGAGTCACCGCAAAGTTTGTATATACCACGAGCATCACTCGCAGACATACTGAGTATAGTCAAACTTCTCAAAAATTCAAAGTCCCCTGGCATAGACAATATCCGAATGTTTGACATAAAAAGACACATAGATATTTTGGATCCTATATTAACCCATCTGATCAACACAATTTTAACACAAGCTGTGATACCAGATGAACTCAAATGTAGTATTATCAGACCTATTTATAAAAATGGGAAACATACTGATATAGGAAACTATAGACCGATTAGTATATTACCCGCTCTAGAAAAGATTCTTGAAAAATACATATCTTAAAACTAACCAAATACTTGGAGTGCTTTTCTTTAATAGATCCTAATCAATTTGGTTTTCAAAAAAGTACTGAAATGTTACTTCAGGATTTCTCTAACTATATAAATAATGAACTGAATAATAAAAGACATGTTTTGGTACTGTTTATAGACAATTCAAAGGCATTTGATACTATAGACCTGATGAAATTGTTAAATATTTTGGAGGCAATAGGGGTAAGAGGAAACTTTCTCAAACTATTCAAAAACTTCCTAACCAACCGCCAAATCCAGGTAAAAAATATCAGACAAATTTAGTAAAAGAAGAAATGTCAAAACAGGAGTTCCACAAGGGTCAATTTTAGGTCCAACGCTCTATATTATCTTTGTATCACTTATGAACAAAATATTCTCGTTTGTTAAACATTATGTATATGCTGATGATACAGCACTTATAATATCCCATGAAAATTTAGATACTGCAATAAAATTGTTACAGGTTGACTTTATTTCTTTATTAAAATGGTCACATGACTCTGGTCTAATAATCAATGCTAAAAAAACGAAATTGATGCATATAAGATCCCCGCATGCAAGGTACAGAGAGGCACCTGTAATCATATCCCATTCATTTAATTTCATTCACAATAATACCAAACAGCCCTGCGCGTGTACAAGTATCGAATTAGTCAACCAGTACGTGTATCTAGGTGTTACGGTGGATTGTAATATGAAATGGGACGTACAAATTTCCAACCTCTGTAAGCGACTTCGAGCCATTCGTTAGGAAGACTCCACAAGATAAAATTATACGTGCCTATAAAAACTATGAAACTAATTTATTTGTCTCTAGCAGAATCGACTATAAGGTATGGTATAACTTCTGGGGACACTCCTGTAAGACCAACATAAAACATTTACAGCTGATTCAAAACGCCATGGTAAAATTGTTAGTAAGTAAAACAGTTTTTAACCAAAGGCGAGACATTGATATCATGTACAAATCAATTAATGTATTACCTGTTCGTGGTCTTTTGTGGCATAAAATTCTACTGCAACATATATCTGAAAGTCCGTATAAGGTAGTGGTGGATCATGTACACAATACACGTTTCACACAAAATATAGGAATGATAGTGCCAATATTTCAAAATAAATATGGTCAACGAACCCCTGAATACATTGTACCATTTATATTTAACAAATTGCCGTACGAATTTAAAAACAATTGTCCTATGATGAAATTCTCACTGATGTTAAAGTGTTGGCTTTTGGAAAGTAACCTTGTGTATTGATGGTAACAAATATGACGGTCTCCATGGTTGTATAGCTCCTAGATATCTGGTGTACTTACTGTTATATATATATATACTACTATTATATTTAAGTCTATCCTCATTATAACCAACCTGTACTGCTGTTTTATGTATATATCTTTTAAATTTTTATTTCTTAATCTATTTAATACTTACAGATGCTTTGATATTTCTGATATTTACGTAATAGTTATATTTTTGTAATATGAATGTTTTTATAATGTTGATATTTTTAAAAGTATTGATGTTTTTATAATATTGATATTTTTATAATATTGAAACTTTTATAATATTGGTACTTTTATAATTTTGATATTTTTTATGATATTGACATTTTTATAATATTATTTAAATCGGTGTCATAAGATTGGACTCTAGTATCTCAATAACAAATCTGTAATGCTTTTACCATTATTTTTTCTCTTTAATTTTTTTTTCTCAACTTATGTACAGCACAAGATGCATGCGCCTAAATATAATAATTTTGCCCTACATTTGTATGATGATTGTAATTTATTGTTGTATTATATTATATTGTTGAAATAAACTCCTGCTGACAAGCTACTTGCAGTGGCTTAGCGGGTATAAGTTCCCACTGTATATAATTAATATTATACAATAAAAAAATAAAAAAAAAAATATAAAAATTAATAATTTAGTTCATAGTGACGTGAATAGGTGAAACAATAATAATGAATGTTTCTAAATAAACACAGTTATGATTAGGAATAACTACCGAAAGAAGATAGAAAATAAACTGTTGGAAAAAAATGTTTAAAAAAGTTTAAAATGTACCTACGCCTTTTTTATTTATTTTTTTTAACTGCGAAAATTGTCAGTCACAATAGAATTTTTTTTGTGTTACAAAGAGACACAAAAACGACAAAATCTTAAAGATAAAATACCAGTAATAAATAATTGTTAATTAAAGAAATTAATATGTTAAATTAATGTTTTTCTGTATCTGTTTGTACATAATTAGTTAAGAAATATTTGTACAACGCCCTTGAGGTGATTATTCACAAAAACGGCGCTATACAAATCATCCAATTATTATTATTATTATTAATAGAGATTAATTGCTAACATTTAATAAGACTGAGAATTCAGCGACATTCATGATATTTAACACGTCACCATAAATATTTAACCCAGATCATTTTTTAAGATTGGAAACCATTTTGTGAAAGCATTATAGGTACCTACTTATAAAGATCTGAATATAAAATATAATGAAAGAGAAAATAGTTTATTTGTAGAATAGTTTTTTATTCGCGGTTTTACATTAACTTGGAATGTATTCATAGAAGTTATTATAAACGAGAGACTCCAAATGCGTATGTCATATTCTCACTGACTCCAAACAGTTGGGACTCAACGTATCCACGTCCAAAAATCCTCTTAAACATCCAAAGTTAGGAATTGCATTTCTTCGCCATCATTGGTATTTCAGAGAAACGGAATCAACGTATTCCTACCAATACGACAAAAGTTCCGAGATCGAGGAATTCTAATGGATATTTTTAGTTTCAAATGAAAGTAGGCGAGTGTGTACTTGTTGTTTGTGGTACACAAAGCACGTGAATGCCACGCTTCATGAGATATGCTCGCTGTTTCTTCTGCGCCGCACACATACCAGAGGTTATACATAATTCAGTCTCGTCGAAGGGGTTGTAATAATCATTTAAATACATTTATTTCCTATGTTTCGGTTATATTAAAAGCATTCAAATGCAAAAAAAACCATTAATTCCGTCTCTAGATACAATGCAAAAATAAAAAATACCACCTAGTCAGAAGTAGGTACCTACAAGTAGGTGCATTTTAGGTCGCGAAATTAGAGTTGACCAAAACATCGCAAACTTGGTACACATTGTGTATTGGTGCATAATATATGTATTCGCTTTCGACAGCCTTTTGAAGTGCTTACGCCTACTTATTCTTTTTAGCGAGAAAGTACCTAAAGTAGTTGATCGAATTTGAATATTCGAAAAGTTTTCCGATGTGTTCTTTTCATTATATAAAAATAGAACTTTTTCAAATTTTTGGGAATTTTCTTCTCTGAAGTAGAATAACAAGATTAAGATGTGCTGTAGATCCGGTTCGAAGGACCACTTTGTGCCGGTCCTCACATGAACACACATTATAAAATTAGGCAAATAATTTTCAGATACAAAACGATCGTTTTCATATTTAATTCCCAGTGAAGCCACACGTTTAAGCTTTAAAACATAGTTTGTAGTTGAGCGGCCCTGTGCTGTATGCCGTATCCACTTGACCGACTCCGAATGGTATTCCGCAGGGACTCGTTCGCGGGACAGGTTGATCTAGAAAACACCTTTCACCTTCGATAATACATATTCATTCCAAATACTGCGAGTGCTGGCCAGTGGCATAGAGAGCAATAATTGCACCAGACCGGCGGTATATACTATTTACCCATTCGGTACAAGGGTTTTAATTTCATGTTGACGTCAATTAATCATTTGCCTTAGACGCTGCTTTATAATAATTATTTAGTTAGGGACATAATAGAGATATCAATTATAGATCGCGCGATAGAATTGGCCCAAATTGATTGTGTGTAATGGTGCATATGTATATACTTCCGACAGTGACGTCCTCGCCAAACGTCAATGAGAAACAGTATTGTGTCTTGCTTATGCCTACTTATTGTTATTAGAGAGGAATGGATGACAATTAGTGTTTCGTCAATTAAGACGAACAGCAAGTTTGAAACATGATGTATACTAACAATGCATATGTGCGAGTACTGTAACACATCGGTTACTTGCTGAGGGGGCAAATGCGTCGGGTTCCCGCCTAGGCGTCGCGGGTTCAATCCTCTGCCAGCTGTCCTTCGCCACAACATAAGCAAAATTTGGAAGTAGGAGGAATTCAAATATTGTCAGGTTATTCATAACCCGGAAATGTTTGTCTCTCTGCTTTAAATAAATTAAATGAACAATGTCTGCGACATCCGGCTCGAAGGACCAATATCCGTATCAGTATGTCCTCGATCTGGCCCAAGGTTGTTAATCTTTGACTTTATAGATGGATTAAATATGTCGAGAAAATTTTGACGTAGATGGGCGATTGTTACTTAGAGTAATTACTGTTACGAGATTAAAAAAAAAAACACTATCGTTGTTAACACTGGAGTATATTCCTGGTTAATAACACAAATGGTCTAGCGAGACTTAAATATGTCTACAGTAAGTTAACGAAGGCTGTTGTTTACTGAGAATTTCATGAGAAAAGAGGGATGAATTATGCAATCGATGTTATTCATAACTTTGACAGTTTAAACCGTAGAAAGGTACAATGACTGGAATTTGGGAAATTGTCTATTTTTAGCTGCGTTTGCTGCAGTGAATAAGAACTGATATCTCTACTATAAGAGTGCAGCCACATGAATTAAAATGATTGAAACAAAGAATAACATTGGACCAAAAATATTACTAAATAAAATGATAATCTTGCTATAAATAGTAAACGGTTATAAAGCCATTTTAGTAATTTTCATAAACATTAACAAATAACACAACATCCAAACTTGCAGACTGGGTAGGTAATGAATGAATACAATGATTTAACAAATCCCCAGTGCCATCGTTTAGCCGGTGTAACGTATTTTGTATAATTGTATATACAGACCTACTCGTAGTTACATAGCTTTTCTGTGAATGGCCAAGTGATGAAATTGAATCAAGAAGAGAACATGAGAGAGTTGATTGATAATCTGTTCTCGATAAAGAGGTCAGTCCATTGAACGAAGCGACCTCCGTATTTCGAACAAATTATTTCGTAAATGGTTTTTAATTATGTATACTATTTATATACAGGGTGTATCAGGAATCAGCATTGGAGTTAACATCAGTGTTCGAAATATGGGCAACATAAATGAGACAAATTGGCTACATTGAGATAACACGGGCTTCAGTCGATTACAAGCGCTCGCCGGGTATGGATTTCCAAAGATTACTGCAAAATGCCTACATGAGTACACTAGTCATTCTTAAAAAAATATAAAAAGCAATGGTGTAACCTTTCATCGGTTTTACCATCAATATACTGTAAATTGGCCTTTTTTGCTGCGGAAGGATTCGATCGACGTCGACAACCGCTTCACCCCCCTTCGTACTTAACGCGCGGAAATAACTTTTTAGAGTGATTTTGCAAGGAACACTGACTCTATTTATACACCTATATTGGAATCAGGACGTACCCAACAAACTTTAATAAGTGATTCTTTAGGTTATTTGGAGTACCAAATGTAGATGGCATTTTGGTCTCCGCTGATTTTTTTTACACCCAAAAACTTAAAAAACTACGAATTGCACAGTTAGCGTCGGTGCGGGGTATTGAGAGGTTGACAGTGACATGTGAAAGATGTTTTAAAATTTTTAACATGAAAAATATTTATATATTTTGTCGGAGTCCAAAAAGTAATCTACATTTTTACTCAAAATAAGCTCAGGAATAAATCGATCATCGGTTAAAGTCTGTGGGGTACGTCCTGATACTCCCCGTATACATTAGCGATTTTACTATTATATGAATACGTTGAGTGGCGTTTTGAGAGGGACTAAATACTAACGTTAGCGTGTTTGTTAATTTACACAATGACTGGTAGATACTGTATGTATCGACCTGGTGAAGACCACCGTATTTGGTGACCAAATCTAAATACCCAGGTACTTCCCAACCTTCCTCGTCCCATCTACTTCCCCTCCCTTCAGCCACACAATAATACTTGGATGATTTGTATAGCGCCGTTTTTGTGAAAAATCACCTCAGGGGCGCTATACAAAGGTTGGGGGACTATTGTGCGGTATCCACATAAATAAAAACGTACCTTTTTATTTACATGGATACCGCACAATAGTCCCCCAACCGTCTGAAGCTAGTGAGGCTATGTCATCTGGTATCTGGCTGATGGTAGTGGGGATGGGAAGAATATGGGAAGAGGAAGGTGGGAAAGCACCTGGCTATCCAGATCTGGTCACCAAACATGACTAAATCCATTTCAAGCAACGTTTCATTTATGAATTGTGGTCTTTCGAAGTGTATCTTCGACTCTGAAACGTGCCGCAAATATTATTTTTTAATGAATTAATGGTGAAATAACACAACATAATTAAATAAAATTTACTTGAACACGCTACGATTTGAACCCGCGACCTCCGGATTCGTAGTTAAAGAGTCTTACTCCTCGATTACGGAGGCCGTCATGGAGACCTATGCATTATTTAAGGGTATCCACTTCGTAAAATTCGTACGAAATCACGCATTCCTTATGCAGGTGGCGATAAGGTTGAAATTCTCGCTTAACACCGGCAGGATGTTTCGATTTACGAAAAAAAAAAAATCACCAAAATGCGAGTTAATTTTATTTTGTAAAGCTCAGGAATAAATATTAAAATGTTATTCGGTCATATTCTAAAAAACTTTATTTGACACAATGAGCAATACGACAAGATCAGAAAAAGGGTTCGTAAGTAGGAGATTTTGACTTTAAACATTGTTTTAAAGTCTGATACCATATTTTTTTCTAGGCTTATAAAAAGACTCGCCAAAAAATGCCCTGTTAAACGAAAGGCCAAGATGAGTTCTTCTAGCAGTACTTAATTAAAAAATCATGTACGATATTTCTAGGTCATCAAATTTTAAAACCAAAACGCATGATTTTGCATTACTTCCCATTGCATCGCCTTAAGAAGAAAATATACCTCAATGGTTGATATTTAGGAAACCAGGACAAATAATAAACTATCTGTGAAACAGGATAAGTGGCTCGGATGATTGGGATGCATGTGACAGTGTTCCGACTGTATTACATCTGATCACATCCGTCCTAAGAGCGGTTCCCACAGAACGACAGATGCAACTTTTGCAGGGCAAAAACAGCGGATGCACTTAAAACAAACCAGCCAACCAACAGAAGTGGGAGCAACGGAATATACCAGACACGTGCGCCAAAGAACCCGGATGAGATAATTTTTTATCCTCACGTGACATGTGACACCACTCAAGAATCCCACCGCTTAGATCCAGAAGGATTACGACACCCCTAATTCAGATTTTTTTTTGTATAATAGACGAAGAGAAAAAAACGAAAGTTAAAAATACATATTCAGTATCTGAGTGGCTCTCCATCCATATTGTTTTTCTTCATCAGATTTCAATTTGTCTAATAGAAATAAACTGTTTGCCTGGACAGTGGTGCGAATCAGGGGAGCGTAGTTGCAGCACGTAATTTTCTGTAGCGCTGCAGTATCTCGGTAGACGGAAGAAATATTAAAATTATATCTATACAATGTGACGTCTAAGTCTGTTTGTCTATTCACTCTAACCTGGATTAGAACCGATGACGTTTCTTGTTTAATTATTAATCAGTGTATATTAATAATATTTGGATCGTAGAACTTTGTCTGCTCGAGAGGAATCAATGGAAGGCCAAAACACGATTAAATTTATATGTACTTACCCTCATAATCCCATTTCCTGACTTTTCACCTGTAGTTTATTTTTTTAAATTATATCGTTTAAGTATAGATAAAGGATAGATAAAAAAAGGAGCAAACATAATATAATACAAATCAAGTATCATTATATTAGGTATTTTCACAAACTATTAATACCGATAAGAATGTGTGGACGATTTAAAGTTTATATTTCTGATTCTGATCATCGAACAAAAAATGTGTAATTTTAATAGTTTCATTCAAATTATTGATTTTAAAAACGATCTAAAACTGCACATTCTGGGACGGTTCTAACTGGGTAAAATGTCATTATGATATGGATAACGCTACTGGCTGGTAAGACGGCTGTCACCAACGTTGGTCGGCGTGACGTCAACAACGCCATATTCAAAAACAAAAACGAACATGTCGTTTTGGCGTCAAATCAAAGATGGCACATTTTAAATCGTTATAGAAAATTTAATCGTAAACATAAAAGTAAAATAAAAATGCCATCGGTATCGTAATTTTTTTCGAGAATAAAAAAATGTGAAAATTACCCTATTGTGGTAATAGGAGTAGATAGTGCGTCTTTAATTGTTATTTGCATACCGTGTTGATGAGGACATCAATCATTAAAAACATCGAAAAAATGGTTGAAATGCCTTTAACCGTGTTTGGTGACCAGATCTAAATAGCCAGATACTCCCCATACTTTCCTATTCCCCATATTCTTCCCCTCCCCACTCCGTTTGGCCCTAGGACATACTCCAATTAGGGATAATTTCAAATACTGTCAAGTCAAAGGAATGGAGCAGTGTAGTGGGTAGGAATCGCAAGTGTTCCCGGTCACTTGAGCATAGAAAGAGCCCATGTATCAAGATTAAAAAAAAAAGTACTTTCTTAGATAAATAGGCGATTTGAGATTATATATGTTGTACAGGATTGGCATATTATATTCTGATAGAAGGCCGGCGTAATCGTGTGCAAAACTGAACTGAGAAATGTGATCTCATACACTATTTCCGCTGTATTCAATTTACTTACATCCTTCTTCAACGAAGTTTTTTATTTGCCTGTTGCATGCAGAACAGACTATGCATGATTAAAACGCATTTATATTTCTGATCACGTATGACGTGTTCTGTTTTAAAGGTTCCTTCACGACCATTGCCTACCAAAATATTGCAATTCTTTACCTGCAGTTACTTTCTCCTTCATTTAAAAATCCCCGCATGCAAACTGCATTCAACAGTTGTTATTAGGTTATCCCCCTCAGACCTGAACTAAGACAGATAGCGATAAAATAATTGATGCTTGAAGAATAATAATTGTAGAATTATTAGAAAAAAATTGGTGTAGTTTTTTTTTCAACGGGTTACTTTAGAAATTATTCCTGCGTTTTCAATAAATTCAGTGCGTGACTGAATTTATCTAACAGAGTTACTTTTATTTTGCAAGACCTTGAGCGAAGTAAATCAGAAACACAATAACCCGAAAAATATACACTAGGTACATTTGAATGTCGAAATACTCATTCTTTACAATGGTTTTCGAATGAGAATCTTAGAAAGCGAGTCAAGGCAGTTAGTAGTAAGCCAGGTAGGCTGATGTGTTGGACAGGTGTCATTATTCCGGTTCCCCGTTCGTTCCGCAATGCTGAATGTGAGGTCATTCAGTGATCTGATGTAGTGTGACGACCGGGCCCCAAAACGAGATCTCTAGGGTTTCCAAAAATCCGCATAATCGTAAATTAAATAAATATCATTCGCTGAATTCCCCCGTTCTTTAGATAGCCCACAAAAATGGGTAGCTCGGTCCTGACTCCGCGAGTCGTGCGACGCATGACCTAGACAAGTGCAAGCAAGTATAAAGCAATAGTTGAACATTAATGGAAAAGCCCGAAATATTATTATCAGAATGGATTTCGTTTGCCCTTTTGACAGCTAAAAAAATATTTGTTGGTGGAAACTGCCTCGAACGGTAGGAGCGCGATGTGTGTACTAATATTGAGTGTATTGGTGCAAATTGCATTTAATTCCGACAGAGATGTCTTGGCCAAACGTCACTGAGAAATGGCTTTTTTGGATTTGTTTATTGTTTTTAGCAAAAAGGGAAAAACGAGATTCGAATATGTAGGTAAACACTTTTGAAAAGTTTGTATTTTTATATATTATTTCTAAAAACCTGAACCAATGGAAAGTTTTTCTTTTACTAACTAACTAACCATCACGCCGTTTCCCCGCAGGGGTAGGCAGAGAGGACGGACCGCCAAACAACTCGATCTTGGCATACACTTCTTGCGAACTACATATTTTTCATTTTCACTGAAAATTCCATTTTTAGAGGCTAAAAACAAGTTTGTAACATGCTGTATGCCAGCAATATATTTGTGCGAGTAGGTATAACTGTGTTCGAGTCAACAATCTATACCTTTATTACGTTGTCCCTTTTTTTAATTATAGTAGTTTTTTTTATGAATGGGTTCTCAACAGACATAATTGTCGCCTACGGATTTGTAAACGCTGAAAGGCAATAACCAAAAAATATCATTTCTGCGCAGAATTTATTGGAAAAATGTTCAGCCGCCGATATAAATAATTTCTATAAATATAGGTACACGTGTGAGCTATGACACTTTAAGAACTTTGACTCACAGTTCTAAAATAGTTTTTCTAAATCAAAACAAAACGGTTCGAAAGGAAACACCATGTGTAATTGTTCGCCTACAAACTTGTCTAACTATACACAGGTAAGTAGCTAGGTGACAAATCTCGGGTAACTTCTCAGGAGACAATGGAAAGAAATAATAAAACAAAGTAACATACCTTGAAAGCGACAAAAAGGCTGGCAGAGATTAAAACAAGAAAATCCCAACGGGTGCGACGAGGCGTATTCATTTTGTTTTAAAATATTCACAACACGATTACACAGCAGACATGTCAACTACTAGTAGCAGCAACTTTCAAAACATTTTAAAAACTTATAAATATATTATTTATTTGCACAGAACAATAAACACACACAGAAATTATTTTAATATCACATATATTATTAAAATTATAATACGTTGCACTGTCTTTTAACAGATAATTGTTTTAAAACTTTCATTTCTGACGATCGAGTCGATCACTCCCCATCGAAACCGGCCATAATTCTCGACTGAAGAATGAAATTCCACAGCAGTTCCGAACTGCGAACAAACTCGCACGAAAAGTTTTGTGCTGCTATATTCACAAGAGATCGCTTGTAATGTTGCCAGACGTAAATATCATGTTCTGGTGTTAAAAAACACCACTCACGACTAGAATATACTATGTACGATCTTGTGAAAACAAAATAGCAATTGCTCACGTTTTACACCCCCCTCGGGTCTAGAGAATAAAATATAATGTAAAGAGAAAGCAGGTATTCTCTCTTTTTAAAACATATGTCTGACCATAAGAGAAAAGGAGTTAGATCGAGTTTTATCAGGACTGTCATTTAGTGGCAGGTATGGCACAACGTGACACTTTCTAATGTTATTTTATAAAAATCCTAATCCTATGTTTTGTTCTGGTGGCTTGTACTTAACACGCACTTTTTTTTATTCTCTGTTTTTTTTTTTAATAAGCGACAAACTGCCTACTCGTTATTTTGCCTCAGGTTATTATAAGGTTCTCTAAAATAAATCATTAGCAAGGAAAATGTTAAATTTTTTTTTTCAAGTTACATGGTAGATTGTTTCAATTTGCAATTACTATTAAAGTAAAAAATATATATTAATGGATGAATATTTTATATATTCGAACTTTAGAAAACAGATAATACATACATCACGTTAATTTGGGAGACATTAGCAGAAAACTTAATTTTAATATTTATTTTATGTTTCCTGTATTTTTAACGTTTGTGCAATACATTTTTTAAAGAATTTTCTCACCCTTAGAATTTTACACATTTTCAAAAAAGATGTATTGATACGTAAAAGCCCTCTGGGCGTTGATAATATAACTAAAAAGAGTTTTTCGTAATAAAATTACAAATTCGTCAGAATTTTGTAAGTTTTCTGGTGTTGAGATTATCAAAAGAGTCTACACCGTGTGTGTAATGTTTTTTAAATAACTTTTGAAAGATCATATTTACCTAACTACACGAGAGTATTTGACTTTAGAACGGAATAGTATGAAGAGTGGTATATCTATGGGTATATCTATAATTTATGGTTGTTGTTTAGTTCATACTGTTCAAGTGTTCATAGCTTAAAATACGCGGGTTTTTACATCAGTTCGGGTTTCGTTGTGTCAGTTTTTTGCATTTTTGTTTATTCCATGTGGTTGTAAATATAATTATTGTTATGATATTGGTGAATGTTGTAAATAAGAATCACAGTAAAAATGGAGACAGAAAATCGGAATCCCGAAGACATATTAAATGTACTCGTTGCAACCGATTTACATTTGGGATACAACGAATTAGATCCGATTAGAGGAGAGGACAGCTTCATTACTTTCGAAGAAATTCTCCAGTTTGCTGTTGAACACAATGTTGATTTCATACTTCTCGGGGGTGACTTATTCCACGATGCGAAACCATCACCTGGCTGTTTGCTCAAATGTACAAAACTGTTCAGAAAATATTGTTTCGGAGACAAGCCTGTCGAATTCGAGATATTTTCTAATCAAAATGAAAGCTTCAAACAGACACTTACCGGCTCCGTGAACTACGAAGATCCCAATATTAACATTTCATTTCCAGTGTTTTCTATTCATGGAAACCACGATGATCCAATCGGTAGAGGCGCAGTAAGTTCCTTAGATATTTTGTCAAACATGGGCCTCGTCAATTACTTCGGGAAGTGGACCGATTACAGCCAGATTACTGTTTCTCCAATTCTGATGAAGAAAGGAAAAACACAGCTGGGCTTGTACGGGTTAAGTTTTTTGAAAGATCAAAGACTGGCCCGACTCTTCAGAGAAGGCAAAGTCAAAATTTTGAAATCGGATTCCGATGACGCTATATTCAATATATTCACTTTACACCAAAACAGAGTGGACCGGGGACACCTCAACTACATTCCAGAAGAAGTGCTCCCCGATTTCATGGATTTGGTTATCTGGGGACATGAACATGACTGCCGAATTGATCCGGAATGGAATGCAACCAAGAACTTTTTTGTTTCCCAGCCAGGCTCTCCTGTGGCCACTTCCCTCGCCCACGGAGAGGCCCTCCCAAAACACTGTGGCCTTCTTCAGATACATGAAAAGAATTTTAACATGCACAAACTAAAATTACAAACTGTTCGTCCATTTGTGTTTGAGGTGATAGTTTTGTCCGAAGAAGAAACTTTGGATGCTTCAGCGGTGGATGCTGCAGATCAAGTTCAAGAATTTTTGAAAATGAAGGTTAATGAAGCATTAACAAAAGCCGACGATCAAAGAAGTGGACACTCCAGTCAGCCCCAATTGCCGCTTGTCAGGCTCTGTGTTCTGTACGAGACGGATAACCAACAATTTAACGTCATTAGATTCGGGCAGCAGTTTTCTGACCTCGTGGCTAATCCGCAAGATCTCATACTTCTCAAGAAAGAAAAGATCCGTGTGAAGAATAATGAAGGCAAGAATAAGATCGACAAAGAAGCCTTAGACGAGATTATCATGGGAGTGGATGCTGACGAGATAAGCGTGGAGACCCTTTTAGAGAAATATTACAAAGAACGTCCCGAGAATGAACAATTGAAAATGCTTTCGGTTAAATGTTTAGGAGAAGCCGTGATAAGTTTTACCCAGAAAGGGCACCCTGAAGCTTTGTCAGAAGTTATCAAACTACAGAAGGACCAGTACTTGGAACACCTGATGAAATTTGACGTTCAAACGGAAGAGGAAGTGCTGGAACATATCTCAGTTTTGAAGCAGCAGTTTGAGGATGCCAGCGGAGACAGGCTGGCGGGTGTCAAAAAGATTCTGCAGGCTGCACCTGTCAACCCAAACTTTATAAACCTCGATGACTCTGATGCCAGCGGGGATGAAGAACCTGTCGTGTTAGTTAGCCCTCCCCCGGAGACAGGGAGGGGCAGAGGTCGTGGCAGGGGGAGCAGGGGGGCAAGGGGGGTCCGCGGAGCAGCTGCTGCAGCCTCTAACTCCTCTAGCAATAACACCTCTCTCAATGTTACCTACCAAGCAACTCCCAATAATGAGGCTGGTACTAATTGGCTTACTAATCTGACTCAACAAAAAGCCACCCCCGCTCCCAAAGCAGCACCCAAAAAGCAACCCAAGAAGAAACAATATTATGATGATTAATTTATTTATTTTGATCCATTCCTTTAGTTCAGTCTCGATGTTTAGAAGCAGACTTTACAGATCATAATATTTTTTGATAGAAGGAAACCATTTGAACGTCGTTCAATGTATCGATGTCAGTGGCGTGCATTGCTTCATTACCAAGGGTAGACTGTAGCTTTTCAGCTGTTGATTATCATTACTCATCACACCATAGTGTATGAAAAATAAGGCCCTTAAGGCAAATTGCAACCATAAATTTAGAAATTTGCCAAGCAGAAACAATTTCTTACCGCAAAACGATAATGAAATGAAAAAAATTCTTTATTTTTTAGAAATTTGGAAAAAGAAAGGTAGGCACACCTTTTCAGCCTTTATGGGCTGAAAAACCATTGATTGACATAATGGCAAATTTAAAAAGAGTTTGTTTCTAACATGTTTTTTTTTACCAATGTTTTTTAATTGTTTAATTTTAATTTATATATATTTAAGAACTTAGTTCTTTATTGTAATGCATGTGCATCGTGGTGCATAACAAACTACCTAAAGGAATTACTTTCCTTATAACTTTAATTCAAATATTTTAGAAAGAACACTTAGCACTAAATGGTTTTAAATATTGATATGAATTGTTTGTTGGCGCGTGTACATAAGGAATATGAAATTGAATAAATTGTTAGTGTAAGTTAGCTTAAGTCCTTCAAGAAACTTATAGAAATTTGGGACATAATTGACAATGAAGATCCTAAATTTGGTGCAAAACAATAAAAAAATCGACTTGCACCAAATTTCTTTCTCTTTAAACCAGTCTCCTGTAAAGTTATGATTTTGAGGTTACGATACTTTATGTAGGAGGGATCGATATGTTTGTTATAATATTTTGTATTTTTATAAGTTTCACAATGGACTTTAAATCTACAGTAATGATTTATTCCATTTCATATTCCGTATGTACACCTGTCAACAAACAATTCATTTCAATATTTAAAAGCATTATGTGCCAAAAGTGTGTTTTTTTTAAATATTTCAATTAGCACCATCTGTGAATGCGTATTGCGTTTCGTTGAGCCTTGAGGCCCTGTCACACGGGGCGATTTCGACACTGCTACTTGAACAATAACGATGAAATCGCTTCGGGTGACGAGGTATTTGCTGCGAGTGACTCAACTAGCAGCTAATAAAAGTAGCGATGACTCAATTCGATTATGTTCATTTCTAGTTGTGAGATATGTGGGAATTTGACGATCATGTGACCTAGTTGCTGCTACACGGCACTATCACCTTGTCTGACATCTCATATCGCTAGTTGCTCTGTCAAGTTATCAGTATTTAGTATATATTCGCTACTATCTACTTGCAGTTCCAGTGGCTCCTTATGACCATCTACTAGCGGTCACAACTGGCGATCATTCACTGTGGTAATGTAGAGCGACAAAATTGCCCCTTATGACTGTGCCTTTACATGCTAAATAAGAAGCCTACCTATATAGGAATTGTTATAAATTTTTGTAAGTCATTATAATATTGTTGTAATGTTATTTATTAAATATAAGATTTTTTACATGCTTTTGAATACATGTTATGCCATTGTATTCATTCTTACTAATGTATATTTTTATAAATTGTTGAAAATATAAAATAAAAACATTGATTTAACTTCTTTAATAATTTTTTTTTGTAAATCGAATTTATTAATCTTATTTATTGAGTTCAAGCATTTTAATTTTTTATTATTGTAACAGCTGTTTTGGTGTCGAAGGCGATTTTCAAACTGTGTTTAATCACGTTGAGATGACTTATTTATATGATTCTGTTTCCCCCACCCAATTTGAATTTTTGTGGTGCCTAAAATGATTTATTACCGGTAAAACCGATTTACCTAGAAACTAAATGTGATAATGGATTCTCCATTCTGTGAGGTACTTACATTTCGAATCTGTTTTACTCTAATTGAGCGCAATGTTTTCTTAATTGATTTATAATGACATGAAAGCTATTGACTTTTGTTATGCTGTTTACGTCTTGTGAAAATACTGAGTAGTTGGGAATAAATAATTTTCCTTACTGTTTTAATTAATGAATCGCCCTTGAGGTGATTTTTCACAAAAACGGCGCTATACAAATCATCTAATTATTATTATTATTAGCTTGTTTATTAATTTCCATTTGTTCAAGTAAATTTAATATAAGACTCTTTCTTTCTATATCTAACGTTTTGGTCTCATTCTCAAGCGGGACGTGATTATTCTCTTGAAGATGTTCTATGAATTTTGAAAAAGTGCTTTTATTATTATAATATCACATATGTTCTTTGAATCTAGTTGGGAAAGCCCTTCCCCTCTATCCTATATAGGTAGCGATACAGCCGGCGTGGCGTGGTCACATTTTAATTCATATGTATTAGTATTTGACGTCATATTTTTAATAAATACCATTATTATTAAATTAAGGATTTCAAGAAAAGAGAGGAGTGTAAGGAGAATATATGACGCGAATGTGAATGGAAGAAGAAGCCGGGGACATCCGAGGAAGACATGGCATGATCAAGTGAATCAAATACTTGAGTCAGGCCATGTCAGAAGTCGGAATAACAGAAGAGAATGTATGAGGCGTTGTATGAATGTGAATGAAGCAAGAAGTGTATGCCAAGATCGAGTTGTTTGGCGGTCCGTCCTCTCTGCCTACCCCTGCGTTAAAAAAGGGCGTGATGGTTAGTTAGTTAGTTACTTAAGAATTTCAACTTTTGGAGTTTTTTAGGTTTGTTCCTATAAGCTAACTATTTAAACCACTTTTTTTTTTTGAAAATGCCCTTGGATATTTCTATTTTGGTTCAGCAAGTCGAATAGATTTATTAGAGTTGTAGATACTCTTAGCATCGTCCTAGTGAAAGGCCACCATCTAGAATCGAAATATTTCCCCACCTTCCTCTTTCCTATCTCCTTTCCTTCTCCACTCCCTTCTACCTCACAACATACCTACCCCAATCGGGGATGTCTTACTCCCACTGAACGCCAGTGGTGTGGAGTCCATAGAGGCTGAAAAGCTGAGCCTACCCTAGGAAAATGGAGGGTAAAAATAAACTTAAATTTTATCAAAAAAATCTGATGACAATATAATTGTTCTATGAATTTTAAATTTTTTTTTTGCTAATAATCGTTTCATTATAATAAAATATTTCTATTTTAACTATTATTATCGACTGTTTTGACTGTTGGATTACATAGTAATTTTTGCACAAAAAAGTTTCCCATTGAAATTACAGCCTGGCAGAATATTGTTGGCAAATAATAAATTTTGAACTAAACATGACATTTCTAAACACCAAGTTCTTGGACATTTTATTGTTGTTTTTCAAAAACTACCATAAACTCAATGACATTATAATAAGTACCCAAGATAGGAAGAAAGGCGATGCATGGTGGGATGATGAAATTAAAGCACTGGTCTTAAGAAGAAAGCGTGGTTATGCCTGATAGCGACTGGCAGTGCTCCTAGTGGAGAGCGAAGTAAAGCGAAAGAAGTATACAAGGGATGTAAGAAAAGAGTAAGTGTTGGAGTGAAAGAGCGAAAGAAACGTCTGGAAGAGGAAGAAGGAATCAAAATGACAAAACACTTCCAAGAAAATATTAAACGGTTTTGGAAGGAGGTCAAAAAGTCCCGTAATGGTCCAGAAAGTGGATGTATGAAAGCGATAAAATCAAAACATGGAAAAATGTTAACGAATGAGAAGGAAGTAAAAGTGAGATGGATGAAATACTTTGAAGAGGTTTTTGAAAGCAACCCGACTGATAGTGGTCCCAGTGGCGAATCAGGTATGAATGACGATGGCGTGAATGTTCCCAAAATCAGCATGGATAAAATAAAAGATCAATTAAATGTATGAAGAATGGTGAGGCTATTGGTTTCGACAATATTGCTGCTGAATACTTTAATGGAGATAATATGCAAGATTTTTAACTAGTGTTTAGAGAAGGATTACACGCCATTAGATTGGATGAGGGCTGTGATCATGCCTCCATACAAAGGTAAAGGGTCACGTATGGAATGTGGAAATCACAGGGCTATTAGCCTGCTAAGTTCAGTTGGAAAGCTGTATGGTAGAATATTGATTGAATGGGTACAAACGAAAACAAAAGATAAAATATGGGATGTGCAAGGTGAAGATCACATCTCTGTACGAGGAAAGCGTTGCATGTTTTAGGTAAACGGTGATTTTACGGGGTGGTTTGACATCACAAAAGGTGTTAAACAAGGCTGCGTAATGTCACTGTGGTTATTCAATCTATACATGGATAATTGTGTGCAATAATTGAAAGAGGCGGGCTTGGGCGCGAAAATGAGTAATCTGAAAGTGTGTTGCCTGTTGTATGCTGATGATGCGGTGCTGATTGCTAACAGTATGGAAGATTTACAGTCCCTCGTATCAGGATGAATGAAGTATGCATGAAGAATGAGCTAATGATGAATGCAAGTAAGTCTAAAGTCATGGTGTTTGAAAGAGAGAGTACGAAAACAGTGTGCAATATAGTTGTGAATGACGAATACTTGGAGCAGGTTGATGAGTTTGTATATTTGGGAAGTATGTTTACAAGAGATGGAAAGACTGATAGGGATATTGAAAGAAGGGTCAATGCAGGAAACTCCATTAACGCAGGACTGAATGCGGCTGGCGCTAACAAAAAGTTGTCCAAGGAAGCGAAGCTAGCAGTCCACAATGGAGTGCTGATACCAACCCTGATGTATGGCAGTGAGGCATGGAATTGGCAGAGGAAGAATGAAAGTAAACTGAATGCCATATAAATGAGATCTCTGAGA
Source organism: Halesus radiatus (assembly GCA_022606495.2). Lineage (NCBI taxonomy): Eukaryota > Metazoa > Arthropoda > Insecta > Trichoptera > Limnephilidae > Halesus > Halesus radiatus. Next base: position 38,249 of record JAHDVE020002790.1, read on the forward strand.
CGAATGTGTGGTAAAACCATGTATGATCGTGTGAAAAATATTGAAATTCGTAAAGAATGCAAGGCTGATGTAAGCCTAATGAGTAAGATTAAGAAAGGGACGCTTAGATGGTTTAGGCATGTGAAGCGAATGAATGAAGAAAGGAGTGGAAGAAGAATGTATGAAGTGAATGTGAATGGAAGAAGAAGCCGGGGTGCCCGAGGAAGACATGGCACGATCAAGTGAATCAAATACTTGAGTCGGACCATGTCAAAAGTCGGAATAATAGAAGAGAATGTATGAGACAATGTATGAATGTGAATGAAGCAAGAAGTGTATGCCAAGATCGAGGTGTTTGGCGGTCCGTCCTCTACATTATAATTCATCTAAGCATAATCTATCATTACTGTTTGCTTTAGTTATTTATCCATAGTTACAAGTCATTTAAAATGAATAGACCAATAAACAGTGGAAAGAGGTTAGTTATTTACTGTGTGTTCTGGCGCTGTTTAGCCGAATTTCACGCTAAGAAATTCTTATCTAACTTTGAAGACATTTACAAATGCACTGCAGAAATGACTGGTAAGTTATAATGAATGGTCTGTTGACGAATTTCGTCAATTTCGTATGTATTTAAATAATATTTTTGTGGATTTATGCCGATTTTTAAACAATTACCATGTACATTCAGATTTGAGGTTAGGCTTCATTTGATAGTTTATTGTAAACAAAAATGTCCAGAATAATAACGACTCAAGTCAAATTTTGTTTGTTTTTTTTTAAATTTAGGTCATTAATATTTTTTTTGAGCTGGAAGTTGGAAAACGGAAGTGGGAAGCATGAAACATTGGGAAGCTGAAAATGAAAGGCCAGAAGAAAAAGTGAGAAGCGGCGAGAAGAAAAAAACAAAACATAAATCCAGAGAGCGGAAAGCTAGAAACTGAAACAAGAAGAAGCGGGAAACAAATACACTTTCTCTTAGTAACTAAATGTTTTTTTTTTATTGTAAATATTTTTTTAATTACTGCAAACTATCAGAATTTTCATCGGTACCCCCTGGAGGGACTCTCTTACTTAGTAACCCGAGAAGCAAGAAGAAGAAGCGAGAAGAAAAAACCACATCATAAATTAGGGAAGCTAGAAACTGAAGCAAGAAGAAGCGGGAAATAGAAACAAGTACGAAGCAAAAAATTAAAACCAACGCTCAATCCATTCCTTTATTCCTATCCTATCTATCCTACATTCCTATATTGGCTCTCGGTTGCCATGTATACCGCCTAATTAAATTCTATCCTCCTTCTCATCCTTAAAGCATGTGCTCCAAATTCTAGCTTAATCAGTGCCCCCTGGACCCTGGTGTTCTGGTGGGACTCTACTTAGTGCACTTTACACTTTCTCTTAGTAACATTTTTTAAATTACTACAAATTACGTATTTATTTAATATTTTCCCCATTCCATCTTTCTATTCACATTTATGAACACCGTTTGTATAAAGTAAAGATATACATTTTCAATAACTGTAAATTCACTTATTGGCATCATTTTAAATTAAATAATACAAAATGTTCACTTGAACCATTGTGCTCACGAACCAAATTTGTGTCGCCATTTAAAACTTTTTGAACGACACAGCGCTCTCAATTTTTGTCTACCTTTAAATGCCAGACACCTTGTATTTATTATTGCAACTTTGTTTTTATGTTTTTTCATAAATTGTCCGTTTTTTGCTAACGGTGACTGACATCTGTGAAAACATGTATTTCAAAACCAATCCTTCCAACTTCCAATAAAAGGAGCAGATCCGATCCATTGGAACGAAATTAATAATTCTATGCACATAATGTCGGTAATGAAAAATATGAGTTTATCATACATAATATAATGCAATCGTAAATTAATTTTATTATAATAGTATGAAATTACTTTCCATCAAATTAATTTTATTATAATAATGTGAAATTACTATCCATCAAATTAAATTCAATTATTCGTTTTTTCCAATGGTGACTGACTTCTGTGGAAATATATCAAAGCCAATCCTTTCAACTTTCTCTAGCGGCCTGTTGGGGAATAACTTAGGCTTCTCTCTGACGGTCCGGTGAGGAATGAACATTTCACTCGTTACTGCAGACACTGCACCGCAGTCAATTCAAGCAATTCAAGTCAAGCAACGCAGTCCATTGTGGGATTTTTCTGTGCAGTGTCTCCAGTAGCGAGTGAAATGTTCATTCCTTACCGGACCATCAGAGAGCAGCCTTAACCGGTATTAAAATTATTGATAAACGATCAACATTATGAGAAAATCTAACGGCATTGTGATAACATTATTTGTTTTTCAACGTACTCAGAGTTTTAATATTTTTTACCTGTAGTAAATCTAAGACGTTCGAGGTTTCAAGATGAATGGTGATTATCAACACGTGCAAAGCTACAGCCTACCCTTTTTCGAGGAGCAATGCACGTCACTGCTTGACAGTTAAGACCATGTTGGGGCTTGTGCTGTATTCACAATTTAAAAAAAAAAGTACAATCTGACATTTTATAATAGACAAAGAATGAGGGCGCTGCAATCATTTTAAATGACAACACAATACCATAGGAAGATTATTGTAATTATAAAAGAGCACAATGGTCCAAGTGCATGTTTTTATTTTCACCAAACGGTATCCAGAAATTAGTGGTAATGGGCTTCACACAACTGGTTTCCCTGATACTGATTAAAGCCACCGTGTTGAAAGGTTCAATCATCCTTTACTTCCGAAAGGAGACGATTCTAAGTCATATTTTAATATAAGTTTATGTTTAAACATTTTTTTATTATTCGTTTTGCAAGGACGACACTGAAAATGCGATTTTTTTGTAAAATGTATGCATCGAAATAACCATGTATTAGCAATGATGTTGTGTATTAGATGTTAGACAAATAAATAAAAAAGTATGTTTTTTTCACAGAATAAAAATATAATTGAAATACTTATTATGATGTAGGTATTGCATTGTTTCTACTAACTGCAAACTTCGAATGTGAAAAAAATTGAAATTTTGATGTGAGGTCGAAATTTCAACGACATAGTTAGCAGTTTGGTATTGCCATAGTAATGAAAAAATCTAGTTCCACTTTCTACATTTTATAGCCAAGCTATAGAAAGACTTTTTCTTTGCAACACTCAACGAGAGATGGATATCTGTAATTGACTGTCGATGCGGTTCCAGTTACCGGTTCTTTATGCAGTTTATTTTGGAACCGGTTCTCGATGGCGGGGAGATGACAATTTTATTTATTTATTGAACATCGTTACATTTTATTGAGTTCTCTCTATCACCACACTATGCTAATGCTCCTATAACGTCATAAAAAAGTTTTATAATGCAATACCTATTTTATTAAGAAACAAACCACATATATGAATCTTAATATATATATAACTGAAGATTAAATAGATAAAAATACACATACATATATATATATTTTTTTTAAACGTATTGTAAAACGCGAAAGTAGTAAATGTATATGTAAGGGAGAAAAAGAAAAACACTTCATTGTAAAATCAATAATAGAAGTTAATCATGGTACCTAGGTACGTGGTTATGGGCACATATAAATTATATCAAAGAAAAAAGATAGAAAGAAAGATTAAGTACAGAAATTAAAAACTTACGTAATTTGTAAAAAAAGGAACGTCCCCTTTCAAGTATCCAATATTGAACACCGATAGTAAAAAGAGATACAGTATTATTTGACGTGATATTGATGCTCAATGCATTTCATATTTTAGGAGCGTTGAATCAGAAATCTCAAAAAAGAAAGTTGAACAAGTCCCAGGTTTGATGAAAAGCTTAAAAGTTATGGAGCCCCCAGAAGGTTATTTTTCCATAAATAGCACATGCTTATGAAACCGGGTCTCCTGCGCTTGTTTTTTTTTAATACACAAATTAAAATAATTTGTCTATGGATACACAATGTTTTTGTTTCCGTGTCAGATGGAAAATAATATTGTGTAATTTTTCAAAAAAAACATTCGCAGGAGACTCACCTTTACTAAGTAACTGGCGGATATCTAAAACTCCGATTTTAATTCAGAGATCTAGTATAATTAGTTTTTGTACCGTAACAAATTGAATTATTAATGGCTTAAGCATAACCACCTCATTCCGAATACAATAAGAAGGAAAAAATAGAGCCAAGGGAGTAGAATATATGGCAGAGCTTACGGAGTCTTTTTGCAGTGTCATTATGAGCTTCCCAGTGTAGTTGATCGTCTATGATTATTCCCTAATACTTTACTTCCGTTGATTATGGGTAGAAAATGAGCAATTAATATAAAGTAAAGTTTCAGGAGTGTTTAAATTGAGTGAACATGAGTGGATGATTGACTTGGGTTTGATATTTGACTTCAGAATATCATCAGTAGACTTATCTTGTCAGGGTTTCTACCATATATAGCAACTTGACGAATGTAAATAATGCCGAGCTTAAAGAGCAACTGAATTACTAGGCCTTAGGGCAGTTATGGGAAACATTGTGTTTGAGTACAGAAAATGTCATATTGCGTTTTAAGCGCTTGATGAAGAAATATTCTAAAGCTCCTTAGGGTGGTCAATATCAATTGTCAATAGCTTCGTCTAGGCGTGACACATGAGCTCGACAAGTGTGAACAATTATTAAGAAATAGTTGCACACTAATGGAAATCTCTGAATATATTATTAGTCAATGACGATATCATACACTTTATTGTGCCCTTTTGATGGCTAAATTACACATTTGCCAGTTAGGAATGAGTGTGGTTCGTTGTATGGATTGTCTAAAGGAAAATGTTAACAATTGACTGTCTCTGGGGCACAACGAACCAGTTTAAAAAAAATAACTGGTTTATCAGACAATAAGAAAATTTATTACCTTTATTTATTTGGTTTGGCGGTGATTGCAAAGTCGCCGGGACAATGTAACTGGGAGACTGGAACAGAATATCGACCATCTCTACTGACTTGACAGCGTCGTTATTTCTGTCGTATCTGTCAGACTCAGGTTATGTGATGTTTTCTTGATACGTGTTTTACAAGTTCGTTTTCAAATAGGACGTTTTCTATTGTTCATCGCTTCGATCACAGATTTGTGCGATACAGTTTAAATGTAAGTTCATTTTGTAATTCTTGTGGTTTATTGACATTGCCATTAACTTTATTTGGTTTTCGATTTATTTTCGACAATTATGTCTTCATTATTTATATTGATAATAATTACCTATTCTCGGTCATTACACCTTTCAAGACAACTAGAAAGTAACTAACCGTCGTTTATATCTTTTGATTTATTGATGCAATGTAAACTTATGCATAGTATTTTAATAAACTGAGGTGTATAATAATATTATTGTTTCTGGGTTTGTGGTAATTAAACAAGTTTGATGTTTTAATATTCTTTTAATTAATCAGTCAATTTATAACATTTCTTTGCTGGTGTTTATTAAAAACTAAACAAAACGTATATGTTAACGGATGATGTCATCGAGGAATTAAATTATCTGAGTCAGTTTTGGATTGGACTTCAAAACTGTGTAAAGTAAATATGTAGGTAACAAAAAGCATTATTCCCTTATTGTGATTTTTAGTTGGTATCTATGAACCTACTTGCAATTAATTGTTTTCTATTTAATTATTTTTTACTTTTAACTGTTTTGTTCTGGTTTTTTTTTTTTTTCTTCTTTTTAGTTTTCTCGAATTGCTCATTTGAATCTATGGAATCAGATTGGTCGGATAATGCGCTCTGTTTGGTGTTCTTTTTAATTTTAGTCTTTTTAGTTTGAACTGCCGTCGCCACAAATCCAGACTTACGGAACCGACTTCGAGCCGTGGTGTCGGTCTGTTCACTTTTCATGGTCGCCATCTGTTGACTAGTGCTGATGGTGGTATCAATTATGGTGAAACTCGTGTTTATGCTTTCAGATTTGGTTGTTTTAACTCTGGAATTAAACAAAACTATCAATATTACATTATGAAAGATCACTGGGCGTAGAGAGGCTTGGGTAGAGCAGGTGCATGAAAAGATTTGGCAGTACAGGCAAGAACTCTAGAACTGGAGTCCAAAACTAAACTACCATATATTAGCCTATCCTCGACCGGGAGATTTTTCAATTTTCATCCTCCCATTTTGTATTAATTTTTTTTGACCCAATACCAACAGACAAACGCAGCAAGTTGCAAAAAACTTTATGAAAGCATAAACTAATACTAATGCAGATCTAAGTGAATATTGAAATAATACCTTGTTTTCTTTTTCCATGACCTTGAAATACTTTGGCTGTCCTGAGTTAAGTATTCGTTGACAACATCGGATAATTTCAGCTTCATTTTTGACTTGGTCTTTTTGGATTTGACTTCGTCCTTCCGCAATTCTTTAGTCACGTAACTGCTTTCTATTGCTTCTAGCTTCTTTGAGCAAGATCTGGAAAAGTTGGAAAATATTTATGTATTTAATATGGATTTATTTTGATGAATATTTCATAAATAACAATATTATCTTGATTATTTATAATAGATATTAAACCGTTCAGAGGTAATAGGGTTATCAGGAGGTTTTCATTACAAACAATATCTTAATTTAAGATTATTTTTAACAAAGTACCTGCTGTATTAAAGTTTATTTATTTATCGTTTTACGTTCTGATGATTTTACTGATAACATTTGTAGATAAAGAAAACGTTTTATTTATTTTGTAGTGCAAACATTTTAAACAACTTACTTCAAGAGAGATTCGCTGTCTATAGTATAGCTGCTCATGGCCAGGTTCGATATTCCCCATGACAGCGGCAAGTAGGAGTTGGGAACGTCGGATTGCACTCCCGTCCAAATGTTCTTCTTTAACGTTGACAATTTTATTTGTAGTTCCGATGGTTTGGATCGCCGTGAAGTCCTTGCATCAGAAACACTCCTGGAAAACGATTTACAGGTAGGACAAGCAATATCTTTAGATCTTTATATGCATTGATTATGTTTATATCTTTTCCTCCAACTCTACTAACTAATTGACGTATTCAGTGCAACTTATTTAAATCCCATCAGCTTACAAAATTAGGTTTCTGATTGAGTTCTAATAGCATTGTTTCTTTAATCTATCTAGACATAGATTAAGCACATCCAACCGCCCAGGGTAGTAGCCTGCCCTAACTTGACGGTGGATATGATAATAGGTTAATGAATATGTTGTTCTTGTACTAGTTATGACATTATCAACAATATAAGAATTGAAGAATCCTGGATTGTATGGTATTTTAACAAAGTAGGTACATACATATAAAAAATTATTGTTATAATTAATTCGCAAGCAAAAGAAATGCAAACGCACGTCTCTTGCCATGCACATAAAGGTCGTGATTTTGTCTGTTCAATTCTAAACTATCTAAAATGCCAAATCACAAAATGTGCAGGAGAGGAACATCTAGAAAAAACGAATATTTAATTCGAGTTTTGTTGTACTGATGAAACGGATGTAATAATTAAGAAAATCCTGAGCGATTAGGATTTTAAAGAAGTAAAGTATTTAAACTATTATTATGTTTAAGAATTGAATAGATGAATTAGCATTCATTGTTGTCACGCCACACTTGCCTCCTGCACCGCGCCTTATTCCGGATGATGCTAGGGAACGATCTTTTGTTTATGGTCGAAATATAACTATGTTTCGCTTTATAAATAATTTGATTGTGACTAGTTAGTGATACGAATACATATTTACTTTATTGGCGGAAAGCAACGGAATTGATGCCATGCGGGCGATTTAGTTTTGGCAGTTTCTGATATTTCGGTAAACGAAGATATTGCTCGAGTTTGGCTCCTCATTGGACTAGTTGAATACTTCTCTTTGTCAGAAGGCTCCGGCGATTCCATTGTCTGAAATGTGAAAAGAGTTTTTTTTTTAAATCGGTTAATATACCAAATAACTCATAGATTTAAGAAATTCTTAAAAATCTGATAATGAAAGCATTTTCATTAATGCTGATTGATTTATTATTTTCTACATACTTGTGCAGGAGTCACTTTGAGTTCCGGAGGCATTCTCTTTTTATGTTGTGGTTTAGTTTTGCCGGATGATCGGAATTGTTTGTGCACGCGTCTCACCGGACTAGACTCATCCGCTGTATCTATGTCTGAGGAAAACTCCCCAAAATCTGTCCCTTGATCAGTTGTCAAGTCTATGGTGGTCCGATATACCTAAAAAGAAGCAATATGTTTATTTATTTAAATGCGTTAATACATTTTCATTTTAGATAGCTGAATACATATAGATATTGGACCATGAACCACCTACCGGCAAAGTTTCTCGAGGAATCGGTGGATTTTGCTTTATGATTTCGAGTTTCGGTCGAGTTTTCTTCATTACCTGTAAATGGTGTCAGTTGTCAATTTATTTTATTTGTTGAGCACAGAAATCCATTTATTTTAGTGGAAATACTGACCCTTTTAGTTTTAGTTATTCCGTGTGGTAAAACCGGAGATGGTGGGGGGACGGGGAAGTTGCCGGATGCATTCTCTCGATCTTCAGCTTTTATTCTAGACTCATTTTCTGAGCTGCTGCTTGATGTGTCTCCTTCGTCGCTGTTAAATTTTAAAGTGTTAAAAGAGCTTTCTGGTTACTGTTGTTTTTATACATCTGTAAGTTTTTCATTTATGACTACTATTTTGCAACTATTGTTAAAATACACCTTCGTTGAGAAGAGTGTATTGAGTATGGCAAGTTCTTCAAATGCTTACCTGGAATAATCGGATAGATCAATATTGGTGGGTTCATCTGCGCTGGATCCCTCTTGCAACAATCTATTGATGATTTTATTTCGGAGCCTCTCCTTGTTGGGGTTCTCGTCGCAGAAGTCCAGCAGGGTCTCGCAGAAGGCCCGGCCGAGGCCTTCGTAGTCCTGTGTGGTGAAATGCGTGGCTACGCGGCCCCCGAGCTCCGAGCCACCGAAGGAGGCCTCCATCGTGTAGCTGTTGGCCACCCCCATCATCCAAACCACCACGCGTCCGGTACCCTCTTTGCTCCGTTGTATTCGGAACTTGCAGCTTTCAAATGAAAACTTGAAAACAAATAAAACATAAAATAGTGCTTGATAATAGATTGATCTATATTGCAGCTATCATCGATTCTAGCTTTAATACTGCTACAAAGACAAGTATAAAAATACTCAATTACCAGGCTCCATGTCTCGTGTTGACACTTCTGTCAGATTTCATTTAAGATAAAATGATGGCAATATAAGACTCCCATTGTCAACAGAGCATACAATAGGTGAGGTAACAATACGTCTAATTATGTGTATTATAATTTTACTTTGAACGTTATTAATGATTGAAATCGATCACCCTAGTGCAATAAAATATTCAACGGGTGAGTGCAGAATACAGTTTGCAAACAATTCTATGCATAACTTGTTTAATATACTACCTTATCAGCACAATTCTTGTGCAGCATCAGTGGGAAGACCTGTTCATGCAGTCTTTTATCCAATCCTCGTCTATTCTCACAGCCGTAAATGAAAACATTATGTTTCCTCGAATGTGCGTGCAGGTCGCAGTACATCACAACCCCGCACTCTTCTATCAACCTGAAAAAATGTTTATTGATTTTTTTAATATGTAATAAGAATTTTATAAACTTGATATTTAAGTTTAAGGATTAGTTATTCTTTTATCGGTACCTTCGTATCATTAGTTTAGTATGCCAAACCGAGGGATATGTCTCTCTTATTACTGTTCTGTATTGTCTATTCAGATCTCTTCCAGTTAATGAACATCTATTGTTTCCCACAATTACCTGAAGCAGTAACAAATTATTACGATTAATGTATTATTTTACATGTCAAGTTCATCCTACTGTCTTTAACATGATTCCATTACTTCATGGCCAGAGCCATGCACAATTGCTGATCAGTGTCACATAATATTGAATGACGTACTAGAAGAGCTATCTGCTAGCAAAAAAAAACATTTTGATTAAAAGAATTAAATTTAATTCAACCAATTTTATACCGACAAGTTTTAATGGGATAAATGTTCTTGTGGTTTTTCCCCAAGTTGTGAGTCAGCTGTCGTAATTTTTTTCGTTATTGTAGACATGGAAGGAAACATAAATAAATACATTCACGCTTGGCTAGATAGTGGAATATTCAACCCATTTGGCTGTAGGGTCAATTGTCGGCCGGTCTATGTGTCTTTCTTGCCACCCTCGATTACTTCGAAAATTATTCTATTACCAATAGTCCTTTTAATTTCAGGTGCCATTTTAATACCTACATGAACCTTATGTCTCCCTTTTTACACATTCTTTAATATGTGCATGAGCTGCTAGTCAACAGTTACCTTGTACAAAATGATTATTATTGTTCTTGTCTTACACCGTCTGGGTTCAGCATGGGCACCAGTTTAAAGATGAACTTCTCTCGGAGTTCCCGGGCTTGGTTAGAGTCTCCGGTGAGGAAATCCATGAACCCCTTCATCATCCAGGACGAGGGCGTCTCTCCGGGGTGGACTCTTGCTGTTATAACTATGGCTTTTTTTTTCTGCAACGGATTTACATTTCAAGGTTTTTTTTTGTTCAATCAGCTCCTTACAAGGAGTACTCTCCATTCGAACTATACTGCTTATTGATCAGCCAACGGGCTACAATCTTTAACATAAAATAAGTAACACGAAGACGAGTGTTTAGTTTTGGCCATGGTTATAAAGACATTCCAAGTGATCATGAAGTAACATTATTTGTAGGAGTCATCATTACCTTGGGATCGTTTTCATTAGGAGGCGCGGTGACCGTCAGATAGTAAACGTTATTGCCTGCGATGGTCCGACACAGCAGCCTCAGTTTGGTGAACGTGGACTTGACGGGGTGGCTTTGTATTTTACACAAGTAGTCTTGCAGGTCGGAATAGGTGTACGGATAACAGTGGGCGAGGAACACTTCGTCCCTGTCGTTTGGGAATTCTATGTTAAATGTTAAAGTGTAGCTGGGGAATTGTTCTTCTTCTTCACACCTTAAACATAGAATATCATCAATATGCCTTTTAAGTTTGATAGTCCTTTCACATTTATCGTTTTACTGTGATGTTGGGATGGCGGAATAATAGACTGTAATTAACACAATGTATTATCTCAGATGACAGGTGATAATGAAAAGAGATCGGACAACCATGCACACTCTTTACGTATGTAGGTACCTACAGTTGTATCGCTTTCATGCCGTCTCTCTCATACAAGACTTTGTTACGTTACAATAATTAATCAACCCCTTTTGTAAACTTACGTTGGTTCGTTTTTATAGTATGAAATGTTATCTGCACATCTCCTCCAGCCAACTGAACTTACTTCTGCGTCCATCTTGGAATACATTAGCGGTCTCATTCCTTCGTTGTATAAACTCTCCCCCTTTGATAAATTAACTATTGAAAATCTGAAAAAAATAAATGTATTTGGTAATTTCTTAAAAAATGTTCTATAGAAAACGATGATATAGCACAGTTTGGGTGAATTTTTATTAAATTGCTCTATATACTTTTTATTACTATAAATATGGGATTATTTACTGAATCTTTTTATACAGGAATATTCCTTGAGTTCAGTCATCAAGTGGTGGTGAAATGGAATTAAGAAATTCTTCTAATGGTCAATTTTCACCAAACCTAAGGCAAAATAAGGTTACAGACTACATATTATCCGCATACAGTCGTAGTCGTCGCCACGACTTGTTCAAGACACCACATGAGAGAACAGATGTTCTAGCACAGCATAGCACAAGAGGAATGGTGCTATTGATTGAAATTTCTAAAACGGTAGATATATTTCATTTCTCTTTAAATAACCTTAAAAAAATTTTGTATACCTATCTTGTTAAAATAAGAAATCTTGTACTGTAAACGGATGAGTAATCTGTCATATAATAAATATAATAATAAAAAAAAACTAATCCTTCAAATTGGACGGACAAAATCATTACCATTTTTTTTACCCTTCGTTCAGTTTTGATTGGTGAAAGTGGCGGTTTAGCAGTGGAATTGCGATCAAAGGGACATGTCAAACCTGTAAATAACGTCCTTCCTCGTGTTGGAAACCCTGAAGTAGAACCACTGCATGTGTCTGTTGGTGTAGAGGTCAGTGCGCAGGTACAGCTCGTAGTACGTGCTGGTGATCTTCACCGCCTTGGCGAGATTGCCCGACTCGAACCTGGACTCGAACAGCAGCTCGTCCTCCGCCCCGCCCGTCCCGCCCGCCGCGATCGCTCCGCCCGCGCTGCCGCAGGGCGACACGAAGAAGCGGCTGCCTCCGACACTGGAGCGACTGAACTGGAAGAAAGTCACTTCTTTTGTAGCTTCGTCGTTTTGAGGGGTGTGATATTTGTACCGATCACTGATGACAAGTCAGTAAACTGCTGCCGAGAGCTCCATAGTAACCTTCCCTTTCTGATACATGTGGCGTTTCTCGGAGTAACGATATATATGTCATTTAAACGTAAGCGGGGGAGCCGCACTTGAGGTGGAATGTCACAAAATTGCGACATAAAACGTCTAAAAAAATTAGGTTACAAGTTACAGCGAAACTATCAGCGGAATGTCTTTAGTAATTTAATGTTTTAATTAGCTTTTCAATTCGATCGGGCAGCATGCCATGCTTGTTAAAAATGTCACATCACAAGATAGGTGAAGAAGCCTGCCTAGGTCTAGTCTAGGTCTTCGCCAATAAGAAAACAGAGCACAGCTCACATATATGATTAACGAATTAAAAACATGTCTTTGGATAAGTGAGTGGAAATTGCCATTTCTACTACTCGTGTCTAACATAGGACTCTAGGACATTAATACTGTAAGATGCATCTACGAAACCGTTTGAAGACAGTTTCTCGGAAATGAATGATAGTCAATGAAGCAGTTACTCACATAGTTAACAGCGCTCATGGGGTAGTACTGGAACATGATCGTTCCAGATTCCTCCCCTACAGGCTTGGGCTGGAGCTCCCGGCCAGTGCGGGTGTAGTAGCTTTCCGGGATAGGTGGGCAGTACTCGATGTGCTGTATACGCTCTTCCAATACCTGAAATCCGAACAGAAGTTTTTGGGCATCAGTCGATCAGTAACTACAATGTCCGATTCAAGTCTAATTATATAAAGCAATATATTATTTATTGCAATCTGCGTAATCGCTTGTATGGGACTGCTACGAATCCAAACGGTTGTCGGAATAACAGCATACAAGATTCCTTTTCTTTTTCCATAGGCTTAAAGACTTCTTGATTAACTGCGGTTCTGGTTCTTTTGGGTGACAGCTGTGACTCTCCTCTATGCAGCGCCTACCGTGAATTGCCGAACATTGTGAACTACAGTGCCGAAAATGTCATTCTATTTCAACCCATTGAATAAATTAGTCGATATATTTATCAATAGCTGTTTTGTCGCTTTTCTATTCCTGAAATGGGAAACCCGTGTATAATATTATTTCTTACTTATTTAAGCTTTCCAGAAAAAATGGAAATATTGGACCCGACGATACGCTGTATTGTTCTCGGAAGCCACGACGTTGGACGTGTTTGCGCCTTGATTTTAAACCTATTTTTAACTTGGCATTGTATGTGGATATTGGGGGAGTAAAAATGAATATTCTAGCCTGAATAGTACCGGCATACAGCCTTGTACCGGTATTTTATTGTATATCTGCCTTTCTTTTGAAATGCGAGCGATACGTTCGCCTTTAGTCGTGTGTCGTGAACCCAATTATTTACGATAATAATAAATCGTTTAGATTCGGAATACACAATTTCAAACATACGAGCATTTTTATTTACAGTAATTTAGTCCCACGTAAATATGTAGTTATTAAGGTGAGGCACTTCGTAAAAGACCTTGATATTCGAACTAAATCACGCACTCCTTAAGATAAGGTTGATATTGCCAACAAAAAAAATTATGATATTGAAATGTGGGGGATTCGCAAAACGACTCTCGGGAGTATTGGCTTAAACCTGAGATCTGTGGAGTTCAAAGAGCTGAAGTTTCTGATGACCAAAGAGGCTCAAATATGCATATATAATCCTGTGTGGAGTTAAAGTTAAAAAAAAACTACAGTTGCAAAGTCTACCGTACTAACCTGGCACTCTGTCGGCCATCTCGCCGTCTGCTGCGAGCAGTCCAGCTCCCTGGGTAGCGCGAACAGGTCCCGCGGCTCCCGGAGCTTGGCGATGGTCCGAAAGGTCTTGGTGTCTGTGTTGATCTCGATCTGGTTGCTCTTGATGGCCGACTCCAGGTAGCTGCTGATGTAGGCGCCTGTAAAACAACAACAAACTATAGTTTTTGTTATTCCCTCGACGATCCGAGGTGGGCATCCTGCTATTATTTATAGAAAAGTCGTATTTGAGGTGGCTTGGTCATGTACTAAGACCAAATTCCAATGAAAATATTGAGCAATTCCAGAGGGAAGACACCCAGTTAGCCGCCTCAGGCAAAGTTGAGAGAAGCAGTTCTACTATGAACGGAAACCGCCGAAGTAGCGCAGGACAGGGACGCCTATGTCGATGCGATGGGTTCTCGACCCGAATAGAACAAATGTAAGAAAATGAGTTGTAGAACGGACTTACTCCCGACCATCTAATGTAATATAAAATGTACAATGTATAGCTTATCATTCTAAATTAAACCTTTGCTTAAATTACCCGTTGCTTTATTTTGTGACAAGATCGGTAAACCTAGGAATGTCCCTTTGCTATCTCTGTCTCTTGTTATTTATTTTTCATCACTTTAACTTTTAACAATTAATTTTAGGGGTTAATTATTAGAACCTTTCTTTCAGACCAATGCTTTCCCATAAAACTACATGAAGTGGACTATTTTAACTATTTTAAGTTAAAAAAATCTTTGATCATTACTGAATTTTTAATACCTTTTTGTGTTTCGGATACCATAATGTTATCACGCAAGAATGTCATAATAATAATAATTTTTCAGACTAAAAAAACATTAACTGAAATTGTATAAGAGTAATCGCAAATTTCCACCTTTGATGAATGTTTCGGTCTTTGATACCAAATATTTAATACATTTTTTAAATAGCAATAACCATTACCCATCTAACTTCACACTTTATTTAAATTAACTGTTATATAATGTATGTATCTATACCTTTTTTTCTATTGTACTATGAACAAAGCTTGTCAATTTGTCTGTTCTAAAACGGGAACTTCCCAGTTGGACAGTCAAAGTGTTCTTACTGTAAAACATTTTTCTGAATCGAAAAAAGAAAATAAAATTTAAAAAGCATTGTCAAACTTTTTTTTTCCAAAGATTTGTTTTCTAAAGTAAAAATCTTTCTTTATTTTGAAATTTTTATAAAGAGAATATTAATGAATATGTATTATGAATTAAAAAAATAAATGGACTTGAAAAAACACAATATCTTGTAAATGGATGAATGAATATTATGGTTTATGCTCTCCTGAAGTTTCTCCCAATTCGTTGCTTAAGTTTTACTAAAACTGCTTTATAAATCTGACTTATTTTCAATAATAATAATAATAATCAGGGCTTTATTTCTGCCAATTGAGAAAAAAATGCGTTTATGTATATAGTAAAGTTTTCTGCTATTATGAACTCTGTTCTTAAAATGGTTAACGCCTATTATTTGTCACAGAGATCAGTAGAGATAAAAAAATAATGTTGGTTTATTTCTTAGCGGTCACAACAATAGATAGGTAGGTACTTACTTTATAAACTAATTCCTCCGGTGAAAACAAATATTTATTTTGCGCAAAAGTTAATATAATTAGAGTTATTAGTGATTGTTATTAGTATTATGTTAGGTTCACCTTTACAGCAAATGGGAAACAGTCGAGCCTGCAGTTCTCGGACTCGTGGGAGGTCCATTATCTCCAGGAACATTGTCATGGCAGCCTTATCCACCCCAAGTAAACAATTATTCACCTCACGATTTGCGTCATCATTTATTATCTCATTGCCGCGAGGGTTACAGCATAATAATAATAATATGTAATTCCTTCGAAAATGGAACTAAAGTCACGTAAACGCTGCTAACCAATCAATCGTGACATTGCATCATTTTTGTTCAAAAGTAATAGTCGATGGGTACTGTACCGACAGGTCTAGTCAGTTATTCATTCAAATTTTACAACTTGGGTAAATTTAATGGTTGTATGGCAATTCAACACACGTATGAATCGGCAAAAGTTATATAAAGTCATTAAAAGTATGAATAAAAAATAGCCTGAAAACATAAGTCGCGCTTTCAGCTTAGTTTTTTTTCGTACGTGTTGAATAATCCGATTGCCAAACGTAATATTGGTCTGTAGGCATAAGTACCGCAATCGGGGTTGAGTCAAACACAGTACTCACGCAGATGCATTGCTTGCATGCATCATGTTTCAAACTTGTTATTTTATTTCAGAAAAAAAAATTCCAATGATAAAACATAAATATTTCAAAGAACACACTTTTCGAATAGTTAAATTAGATTATCGTATATACGCTGTCCTTTTCTCCCGATAACGAGAAGTAGGAGTAAGCAAGATAAAAATCTGTTTCTCAGTGACGTTTCGTGACACAGTGTATACATTCGCACCAATACACACATTTCTAAGTTCGTGTTGTTTCAGTCAACTCTAATTGCGCGATCTGTAACGTACAATTGTCCACTTCGATTATTAATACTTTGTATTTACATTGAATTACTTAAAGTTGAGGTACGTTTTAAAGGTTCATAATCCGACCTTGAAGGTTAAACTGCTGGTAAAACTTAAGATAATAAACTAGAACTTGAATGAAACGAAATAATATATAGATTCGTCTGTACAATCGATTCGCGCTCAGCCGCCGAGACGCCTTACCAAGCGACTCACTATTCGCCCTTAGGAAATACACTAAATTTAATGCACTGTTACTTCTTATGTAAAACGTTCCCCCCACAACATTACTATGTAGATGTAGGTACTATTCGGTATTATAAACACGGGAAAATGTTTTCCGGTATCGTTGTATTTTAGTTGAGTATAATCACACAGGGTGAGAAATAATGGAATTGGGCTCACGTAGAAGTGTGTATGTTTTTTTTAGTAATTCAATGAAAGCTCGTAGGCAAAGCTCTATTCAATAAATGTATGCAATTTATATGGAGTTACATAAGGATCACAAGCAAATATTAACATTTTTGTACTAATCGTTTTTGTTATGTCATATATACTGTGTATCCGGATGAGGGAAGCTTCGCTTCCGACACATGTTGATATTTATTTATTGGAACATAAACAGTCTTACTAATATAATGTACGATATAAAGATTATGCATAAAAAGAGACCAATAAGCAACTTTCAAACTTAAATATCAGTCAATTTCGTTTTTCTTTTCTAAAGTTATTATTCATAATAATTATCAAAGTTTCAATTTTTCAAAGGCCGCCATAACGCTCCAAATCTATGGCCGGTCAGTTTTGATCAGTTTTGAGGTTAGAATGTCAAATGTCAAAACAAGGATGAGCTTTACCGTACATAATTTTATATTTTATTCATATTATACCATAACTAAACATAAATTATAACATTATGTACCTTTTTAGAAACTTTAACTCAAAGAATAATAATAGTATTGACCATATTGACAAAATATTCATATTGACAATTGGTTTGGTCATGAATATTCTATTTTTTATTATTAATAGTTTTTTATATTGAACAACAATTATAGATCTTTACATGTAGCAAACACTTTGTGGGAATACATAATTATAAAATAATAAAATAACTTTGTTTTAATTCTACTTTATTATTTTTTCATCCAAATATATTTTTATTCACCCCTGAGGAAGGTTCAGGTTGAATCGAAACCGGTTGGATGAAAAAATAATAAAGTGGAATTAAAACAAAGTTATTTTATTTTTTTATAACAATTATAGAGCTTAAAGTCATCCAAATTATTTTTTAATTCAACCAAAGCTTAAAAAAATACATGTTAAAAAAAAACGCATTCGAAAAATACAAGTCTCAATAATAATCCAAAAACAGAATACACACCTGACGTCAGATCTTATAAATACAATGGTACCAATATAACAGGGCGTTTTGATGAGATGATTATTTATTCCCTTTTAAATAAAGATTTATTAATTCTACCTATAATTAATTATATGTTTACTGGAGTATTATAAATATTCACAGATGATAATAGAAATATAAAAACTAAACAGTGAATTTAAAAACTAAAATAAAAAGGTTTCAGAACTAAGGAGAAAGTTAATATAAGAAGGCAAAATAACGTGATAACAGAATAATAATATCATTCTTAAAAAAATAACAAAATCACTTAGGATACCCTCCTACGTTTTTTTTCGCACGCCGCACATGAGTCCCTGAGGAAAAGAATTTCCCTCACGACTTATGTCATATTTGGGTATGCTGTGTGGAGGGTCTTTTTAAGTAAAGTAAGGAGAGGAAATTCTGGGAAGGAAAAAGGTATGACGGGTGAGTAGGAATTTGGGGGTCAATGCGTCCTGACTGACGTATGAATCTATCCTTCCCATTACGGTGCAAGGTTATGATGGGTTGAGAGAGTCCCGCTGAAGGGCTCAGAGTCTTTTTCTTCGTTTGATTTTTTTCTTGCCTTTCCCTATCCGGCCCGCCACGCAGTCGATTGGCAGACACATCCACCCCCAAGACCAGGACAAACCCCACCCCATGAACCCTGGCTCCCCCGATAAGTCACCAAACGTTGCGAACCCTTTGGGGTGATCCATGATAGAGGTGTTGGTTATCCAATGAATTGTTCTCAGGGCGGCGGCACCCATACCCGCCTCCCAAATTGAAAATTCGATGGTACAATTCGCGGGCCACAATTTAACTCTCGCAATCCCGATGAAAAGAATTTAATCATTTAACATATAAGTATTCATTGTTATTTATGAGGCAAATGTTGAAGTATATATTATTAGATGTATATCTACTAATACTTACAACCTACCTAGCTTCAAAATGTATTATCAATATAGTAAACGGAAATAGGTCATCATTAACATAGGGGTTGGGTTGTTTGCATTTAGGGGTTGTATAGACCCTATGCCTGTCTGTGTGTGGACACGCTTGCTATTTTGAACTGTTGGATGACAGTCTCCCCAGGAGTCTTCCACCTTCCTCGATAGTACAGATTGCATAACAGACCACGCTGGCCAAGTGACGTGGAGTGATTATATTCTCGGGATTATTGCTGATGATTTAATCACGATAATCGGAAACGTTAGACGTCCACCATTGATATATACTATTTTGGCCTTCATTGGGAATTGAATCTAAGGCATCCGGTCCAGAATCAAAGCGCCCACCCCTGTGGCACTGTAGTAGTTAAAAATATACTATATAAGTGGTACACATGTATATGTATATGTATATATATATATCAATAAATTGATTATTTAATAAATTAACTTTTATGGAAAAATGTCTAACCATTATTTGCTTAAATTTCTAATATAGACATTCGCTTTTATTATCATTATGAATTTTTTCATTTCGGTCAAAGGTAATGGCGATATACGATGTCAGGCAGTGTAAGAGAGATAAGGCGCGTGCTAAATCGGCTAGAATCAAAAGGCACTAAGTCAGTGGCGACATCGGTTTCCATTTAAATCCATATGGAAGGCATTTCTAGTGGGTATTATCTATTCAGTGGTTATCGTTATTATAAATGTAATACTATATTCAGTTTTATGAAGCTGATGTGTTCCCGGCCTTGCTCGGGATTTTTATTTTGAGTTATGCAGTTGTGAATTCTTGATTGTCGTTTGGATGCCATAATTGATTTGACAGCGACTACTATCTCTAAACAAAGAAACAAAAAAACATTCATTTGACAAAAATTATTTCATTCCAAAATATAATTTTTTCAAAATATATACATAAATAAAAAAAAAGTTCTTAAGTAGCTACCTACTTGTGTTTTCAATTTTGAAAATATTCCACCCAAACAAACCTTCTTTTGAATATGTAAACTGTGGCTAACCAGAGTGGTATATCTATGGGCTAACCTAAATAAAACATGGCGGGTTAAATGTTTTTCATACTAATTTTGAAACGTTATAGCAACCGTTTTACATATTGGATATCATTCAAACTACTCTCTAAACCTTCCCGACACTAATAAGAACAAACTGCTATTTTCAGCCAAACCGGTCAAGTAATTTTCGAGAAAATCTAGGACAGATAGACAAACTTAATTTTTTTAATATAATAATAATAATAATAATAATAATAGTTGGATGATTTGTATAGCGCCGTTTCTGTGAAAAATCACGTCAAGGGCTCATAAATAGATATAGACTAGCAGAAGTACCCGGCGTTGTCCGGGGTTATGAATGGTTGTGTTACCCCTAATCCTATCGAGTAATTTTCCTCTTATTTTGAACGTCAAGAGTGCAACATTTTTTCAAGAATTTCCAAAATTTGGCTTTAGCGGTGGGAAAGGGAGATGGGGGGGGGGGGGGTGGTTTTTCGAAATCTTATGTAAACAGTGACCTTCCTCTTGTTTTGTAGGTTAAGTGTGCAAAATTTCATCAAGGTAGAAATAAAAATGTAGATTTCTATACAAAACAACCGCCCGGGACATTCTTCTTTATATAATTTGATTTTCAGCAATATTGTTAAACAACGCTATTAGTCTCTACAACGTTAAATAGGCAAAATAAGGAACTCTAGTCCATTTTTTTTAATCCATAATGACGTTCAAACTTAAATGCCAGTATATTTCGTTTTTTTTTCATGGTAAAAATATTTTTTAAAGTTTCAATTTTTCAAAGGTCGCCAAAAAGCTCCTAATCTATGGCCGGTCTGTTTTGATCAGTTTTGAGGTTAGAATGTCAAATGCCAAAATAAGGATGAGCTTTACCGTACATAATTGTATTTTCTATTTTTGGTAAACCGTAACTAAACACAAGTAATAAAATTATTTACCTTTTTAGAAACTTTAACTCAAAGAATATTAACAGTATTAATTGGTTTGATCATGAATACCCTAATTTCTTTCATGAATCATATTTGTTTATATTGAACAACAATTAAACAGCTTAAAGTCACCCAAATTAAGTTAAAATTTCGCCTAAAAATACATATTAAAAATACTAAACGAAATCGAAAAATAAAATTTTTCATACTAATCCAAAAGCAGAATGCTCACTTGACGTCAGATGTTCCAAATGCAATGGTACCAACATAACACTGTGTTTTTATGAGATGATTTTTTATTCTCTTTTAAATAACGATTTATAAATACTACGTATAATTATATATATTGAAAGTTATATATTCAGAATCGGCGTTTGTTGATCTATATGACAATATATTTTTTAAGTCATTATATTCCTTATTGGACATTGAACATAAATTGCGTTTTGCTATCAACTTTGTATTCGATGCTGAGCTTTCACCTGGCTTACAACTCGCATCACCCGAAAGCTCTAGTTTGTCAGTTTCCGTGAAAAGTCAATATTGAGTCGGTACCTGTCGAATACTTGAAGGTTGCCGGTTGACATTATGCCAATGTTACATAAAACCCTGCCTTTGTTCTAAAATTAAAGCGTTCTAAATAACAATAAATAATTATGGCATACTTCTTAAATACCCAAAGTTGTATCGTGACATTATTGGAATCATTTTCGGCTTTTCGAATTAAATGTCGGCTATATTTAATGAAATGAAGGTCTAAGTAATTTATTGTTTAATAAAACCTCTAATAAATGGCATGTTTTTTAAGTCCACTGGTATATATTTTATTAGGTATAGCCTGCATTCCGTGACAACCGGAAGGCACTGGCGGTCCCAACTCAATAAAAAATAAATTGATTCCAAAAAGTGTCTCAAACACGAAATGGGATTTGTTCGTTTGAAGTAGGTACGAACTAGGCTCGAATAGTTACATGATGAGGCATCTATCTATAAATAGGAAATGTTTGGACCCACTGAAACACTTTTTACATTCAAAATATTATTTCTCCAAGGTTACTCGCAAAATACGTATGACATCTTGTATCGTATTCAAAATTTAATTGTGATTTTTTACTATAGATGTTATTAAGCAACATATGCTTTCTAGAAAATTACTTATATAAACTATATGTTGTTAGCAGTGGCGTGCATTGCTCTATGACCAAAGGTAGACTGTTTAGTTTTGTAAGTTTTGTAAGAATATTGTCCATTGAATATTTGAAAATGGCTATTATATTATCATCTGCTGATGTTGTGGCCAACTGAATAAATGCGCCTACAGTTCCTTACCTATTTGTATAAAATACGATTTTTTTAAATATAATACTAGCCGAATTACGCGGCGTTGCCAGGGGTTAAGAATGGTTTGGAGTAAGGTTTTGAGGTTGTGATGTGCTGCCCGGGGCATTCTTCCTTATATAATAAAAGAAGAAGATTTTTTATAGTTTCCTTTTCTTAGGGTAGACACAGTTATTCAGTCTTTATGTGTTGCACGCCGCTGGTTGTTAGCTGATATAAGTTACGACACATTTCTATTTGCGCCCTATGAATTGTTTCTTTTTTTACTTCACTTGAACGGTGTAATAAACAGTGGCGTGCAGTCTATAAAGATAATACATTTTTTAATTGCTAAAAATTTCTAGGAAATTAGTGTTTGCTCATTATACCTCATCAATTCAATTGGCCACAACAATCAGCGGAAGATGATAATTAAATGGCAATTTCAAGCATTTAATGCACACTTATTAATACCCGAACTTGGAAAACTACACACAGGTCTTTTAAATTATAATTTTTTTATATGAACACCGCACAAGAGCCCCAACTACTCCCAACTGTCTGAAGCCAGTAAGACTATGGCATCCCCAATTGGGGTTGGGCTGTTGTGAGGCTGAAGGTAGTGGGTAGGGGAACGAGATGAGAAAGGGGAAGGTGGGTAGTTCCTGGATCTTCAAATCTGGTCACCAAACACGGCTCAAGTCGTTTCAAGCAACGTTTCAATTCTGAATGGTGGTCATTCACCAGGGCGATATACTGAGAGTATCTTCCACTCTGCCTACCGTTGGTCATAGAGCAATGAGAATGTTCCATACAATAATATTATTATTATAACCATAGCGTGACATCAATGGGTAATTTCAGTGTTTTTTTATATAATGTCCGCCATCTTACCCGACTTAAGGGCCCTCCACACTAGCGACCAAATTATTGTAAATCGCAAAAAAATTCTATCCTAGCGTACTCGGAAATTCATTCCTATCGATTTATGTGTTTTACTTTTTCATATATATCCCGCTAAATATATTATAACCACTGGAACTACCTGTATTTTGCAGGATTTGGCCTAAAATATAGGGAGGGGGAAACAGAAAAGGCTTTCGGAAACATATTTACAGCAATTCGGAACAACGTTTTGATTTTTTTTGCCTTTTACCACGATTAAAATATCTTAAACTCTAGTATTCTATTAGTCAGTGGCGTGCAGTCCAAAAAGTCTGAAAAGCTGTGCCTACCCCAAGATCATTAAATATAAATGCCACAGGTCTCTAAAGGCTTTATTTTCATATGTTTATTATTTATTTTTAGTATTTCATCTGTACGAGTATATATTATGTATCTTATCAAGTTGTTCACCTACTATTTTTTTAATCCAATGTATGTATACTTTATATGGAATGTGTGGGGCTGCACTAACCTCCCCACATACCGCAATAAATACTTATTATTATCGTTATCAAAGAAAATTAAGGATTTTTTTTATCAAATGATTTTTTTTTCTAAATGTGTGTTTTTTATTACGTCCCAACCGTTCTACCTTGATTAATTGTTTCTATTTGACAAAGTTACACTTTAAGTAAGTTAATAAAATGCCATTTTCAATAATTCAATGCTCAATTCATGATCAAACTTGAAAAACTACACAGATTGGTAATTTAAATTTTTTTTTTAGTTTCAATGATTTTTTTTCTTCATTTAAATGTAAATATAATAATTTCTTTATTCTTTTCACTTCATTTTTTCCTTTATAAAAAATTACAAATCTTATACAAGACAATTTGTAATGTTTTTCTTAGTCCTCACTGAGGGTTCCTGTGCCGAGGCGGACTAGGTTTTATTTTAAAACTGATTGTTTAAGCTCCAACGATATTCTTTTCAAGATTCTGGATAACTCCTTTTCTTTGATGTTTTTTCAGCCAGGTTTTAATTTGATTTTTGAAATCATTCGTTTCTGCATGTCATTATAATCTAGTATATACTATGTCAATGGTATGAAGCTTTTGATTTAATGCCGAATCGTGATGGATCTTTTCCTTTGAGTTCGTTGGCATGCCGGGTCAAAGTTCACAGAGTAACTCGACTCCCATAGAGCTCGCTCATCCTTTGAATATCGCACGAATATAACCCTTTCTGCCGTACCTATTATATATACCTGCCAGTCGCTAGTTGAAGGCCTTTATTCGGGTTTAATAAAGCCAACGAGTAGAAAAGCGAAAGATTGATTTCGTTAGCTCTAAAACGTTGTTGTGAAAGAAATCTGTAAGTATATTTTTACGGTTTAAATTTGATGGAGATCGCAAAAAAAGTGTCGGGCAATTTTAACGTGTGACATTTTATTTTCAGTTTTTAAGTCACGCAGAGAAAAATAGCTTTTTACGTAGACTAGTAACTAGAGTAGTAACTACTAGACTTGCAACTTGAGACTCGTTAAAATATGTAAAAAAAATTAGGTTTTTGGTTTGTAAACCATTCCGTTCTGACTTTTTATCTATGTATACTAGCTGAAGTACCCGGCGTTGCTCGGGGTTATGAATGGTTAGGAGTAAAGTTTTGAGGCTGTGATGTGTTACCCCTACCTCTATCCCTACCTCTACCCTTACCCTTACTCCTACCCTTACCCCTACCCTTACACCTACCCTTACCCCTATCACTACCCCTACCCCTATCCCTACCCACACCTCTACCCCTATCCCTACCCCTACTACTACCTCTTACCCTACCCCTACCCATAATCCTACCCATTCCCCTACCTCTATCTCTTCTCCTACCCCTACCCCTACCCAGTAATTATCCTCTTATTTTGAACGTCAATATATTTCATCAAGATATACCAAAATTCTACATTAAGGGAGAGGGGGTGGTTTTTCGAAATCTCATGTAAACGGTGACTTTCCTCATGTTTTGAAAGTCAGTGTGCAAAATTTCATCAAGCTAGGAATAAAACTGTAGATTTTGTATCGAAAACAAACAAACACCGCCCGCCCGGGACATTATTTTTATACAATAGATTTAGTACATTTGATCCTTTTTTTTTCAAATGTAAACATGGATAAGGTATTCGTGCGTCTGGGATAAGCTGCTATACAGTGCTAATACATTATGTCCCAGTCAACATTAGTTTCTAACCAGACACTAATGCATGCCTACATAACTAATCAATCTTTACATATTAATAATGAAAATATTTCATAGTTTGCTAATCTAAAAGCAATCTTACAATAATGAAGATAGAATAATTAATATTCAATTAAAGTTGTACCCGGTAAACCTCCGCCATCCCTCCCCGCACCCTCGGCCTACTGTCTGCTTTTACTCGCTTTGCACCTGACATTACTATGACCACCTACCTACACATTATAAATTTAACTTTTATGTATTTAATATAACTTTGTTATTTTTATTCAATTGTAAAATTGTTAATCTCGATACAGGCTTAGTCCTAGTGAGATGTTAATAATTGAATTATAAACCATACATTTTATTATGGCGAAGAAACAAATAAAACAAGTGAGTCCCCCTTCACGACACAAGCAACATTTTAATTACTGTAATATTGTTAGGTCAATTTTTTTTTTAAATTCAAATGTAGATATTCTCGAGTTTGCGAATAATACTATCATAATTATTAGCGGAAAACGTCGCTTATGTAATGATGGAGGATTAAACCCGATGCTTTGGACCACTCGGCTACTAACTGACTGGCATTGTAACTAGTTAGCTCGCTTAACCTAAATTACGAGCAAGTGCTGTATGGGTACAAAGTTTTATTTAATTTTTTAATTTTTCATTATAAATAATGTTGTACCACATGTTTACTAATTTTCAAAATATAAACAATTACATATTTAATTTCATTTGCAAATTTTCTGATACCAAATGAATAACAATTGATACCACGTGGACAAGAAACCATGCCTACATAGTTCAAGAGATAAAATTATTAAAATTAGATAATTAAAAGCATAAAACAATTTACTTACTACTCGCCACAAACTCCTCCAACCCTTCTTCTTCTCGGTCTATCCCTTCTTGTCGTTTCAACATTTTCACTTGATTCATTAATATGTATTTAATTTTACACCTTGCGTCAATACTAACATTAACATAACCATTTAAAACTGATTACCAACGATTTAACAATTTTATAAGAATACTTCGTATAAAAATCACGAACGAAGGCACTCGATCCCTGAAATGATGTCACAGCCATCAAGAATAATTTCAAGTTGTTTTATCATTTTTTCCCCCATTTCGGATTACGAAGAATTATTGTTTTGTTTGTCCTGCGACGGGGGAGGGGAGGGAGAGGGTTGGACGTCACGTGACTTTGAGCGAACCGTCCATGCTGCGCGAAGCTTGGAGGAGCTTTGGACAATTTTCTTTCTAACGCTCGAAGCTCGCTGAAATTTCAGGGAGGTTCAAGCGCGCGGGCAAGTTACTCCTACCTTTTATGGCTCACTTTCGCGTGAAATTGTGACTTTCTTTCGCGTGAAATATGTGAAGCTGTAATAATACTAATATTTGGATGATTTGTATAGCGCCGTTTTTGCGAAAAATGTCCTCAAGGGCGCTGTACAAATATATATTTTACAAGCTATTATTACAACTGGCTAACAAATTGCATTCACCCGTTCATCGGTCTGTAATATCAAACTATACGCACAATGCATTTGACCAATGAACGTGATCCCGCGTTAAAATATACGTGTAATTAATATTATGTACAGGCAGATAATATTATACAGGACCATACTATAGATACGAAGCTATAAATTTATTACACATTTATTTTATGCAGAGATTTGTTTATAAATGATAATGAAATTGAAGACTATTTTTGTTTAACGGTGTTTAATTATTTTTGCGACAAAAGGTGTTGTTTTTGTGTGATTAATTCCAATCTCTAAAGGCAATCTTCAGTACTTATTGGAAAGCCGGAAATGATGTTAACGAGTAAACACTGAAACATTAAAATTTCTTTTATTATCATTACTAGCTGTTGCTCGGGGTTGTAGATAGTTTGGAACAACGTTTTGAGGTGAATTCTGGTAAACTGGGTGTAATATTTTTAAGGTGGAACCAAAACTCAGCTTCACTCCCCCCTAACTTTCTCTTTAGTGGTTTTGAACGACATCGGTGCAGATCTCTAGAAATTCAAGATGGCCGTTTTGGAACCAAATCGGTGCAGAACTCTACAATTTCAAGATGGCTGCCGAAATTTTGCATTTTGACTTTAGATTAGAGTTAAGCTCCCCCCAACTTTCCCTATACTAATTTAGAACCAAATTGGTATAGATCTCTAGAAATTCAAGATGGTCGCTTTAGAATCAATTGGAGCAGAATTCTACAATTTCAAGATGGCTGCAAAAATTTTGCATTTTGACTTTTGATTGGATTTCAGCTTCTCCCTAACTTTCCCTATACCAATTTAGAACCAAATCGGTGGAATACCCTAGAAAATCAAGATTTTCGCCGAAGTTGTGCATTTTGACCTTTAGATTCGAATTCAGCTCCTCCCTAACTTTCCCTATACCTACCAATTTTGAATTAAATTGGTGTGGAACTTTTGAATTTATACAACATATATACGTAGATACTTTCGTAAATTACATAGGTACATACATCCAAATTTATATATAAGATATTGGAAAAAAGATAATACTAATACAATTCCTGAAATAAATAAATATATAATTTAATTAAATAAAACAATTTTATTAAAATATATTACGTGGTTTTAAACAAAGCTATTGTTTTATTTAATTTAATATGTCAAACCACAACGTGACTGTTTTCTATCAAAATATATAATTGATCACAGAGTGAAAGCCTGAATCGAAGCTATTGATTACGCACTGATAACCAAAAATTATATTATCAAACCATAAGACCAACGTTTCGAATTGAGTCGGGGTTTGAAATTACTTTAGCGACCAGGGGCGCTATTCTGGTTCTTTATAAGGTAGATTCCTCACCCTTTTTCTTGCTTAACTGTGGTATTCCGGAGAAACATAGTAAAAAAATCCCGAACAGATTGTTAAGGGATTATTTGAAAACACAAATGGATAAAATAACTTCAAGTGACACAAGGTTTTGAACCAAAATTATTTTAAACAGTTACATTATATTATAATCCATATTAATCCCTTTTTTTATTTTTAAATAGCATAAATACGCATTTTAAATACGTTTTGTAAAAAGGTACCTACTTCACTAGATAGTAATGACCTGTTTATTCTATCACTACTTCTGAAAGTGACATTTGCCGCCTGCATTTATATTTCTATTTATAATTGTAAAGCTTAATAGCTAATAATATTTAAAGTTGATAATAACGTAGTTGGTAACATGGTAACTTACAAAATATTGAGTTTTTCTCTTGTTAAAAAACTACGAAAATATTGATAGTTTTAATGAATGTCATTCGCTGAATGGCAGCTGTCATCTGAGAGAACGGGAATCGCAGTTAAGGCCATCCACCGGTTAAAATTTTAACGAAATCACGCTCTCCTTATGCAGGTGGCGACACGGTTCAAAATCCCGCTGTACATCGGCCGCATGTTTCGATTTCGGAAAAAAAACATCACCAAAATGCGTGTTTTATTCTATTCTGTAAAGCTCCGACATAATTATTAAAATGTTTTACGGTCAGATTCTAAAAAACTTAATTTATCACAATGAACAATGCGAAAATATGGGAAAAAGAGTTCATAAGTAGGAGATTTTGCGCTTTAAACATTTTTTTAATGTCTCATACTTTATTTTTTTCTAAGCTTATAAAAAGACATACCAAAAAAATTGACGGTTAAATGAAAGGCCAAGGTGTGATCTACTTGCAGTATTTAATTCAATTATCTATGATATTTCTAGGCCATCCAATTCTCAAACCGAAAACACACGATTTTGCATTACTTCTCATTGCATCGCCTTAAGCAAGATGTCTTTAAGCCTAAGGAATCTTCCTTAACTTTTTCCTTAGGGTTAAACCCTTCTTACTTAACTGCGGTTCCGATTCTCTCGGATGACAGCTGTCAGCTGAATTCAGCGAGCAACATTCATCGAAAATGTCAATATTTGCCTTGTTTTAACAAGAGAAAAACTCAATATTTACGATGTTTTAACAAAAGGAAAACTCAATATTAAGTATTTTACCAGCTAATGAACATTATTAAACATTATATAGATGTTGACGTCTTTGACAATTCACGTCAAGCGCAAATTCAAATGTCACTTTTAGAACTAGAGAAAAAAAAGGTCATTACTATCTAATGAAGTAGGTACCTTTTTATAAAACGTGATTCTTCGTTAAAAGCTTACTTATGGTATTTAAAAATAAATATTTCATCAATTTGTGTTTTTAATCTCTTGAGAATCTTTTTACTATGTCTCACCGGAATTCCGCAGTTAATCAAGAAGTCTTTAACCCTGAGGAAAAACGTAAGGAATCTTCCTTAAAAAGAACGGGAATAGCGCCCCTGGTCTGATTTGCCTTCCAACATTTCCGAATATTGAGAATGTCATAGTCACACTGTTTCTGGGCAGCTGGTACTATTATGTGGTATTCACATAAAAAAAAATTAAAAACGTAAAAAAAAATACTGAAATGATATTATCGATTACACACTGAAAACTCATGTGATTTCGCCATGAAAGCCCGCTTCATCAAGTTCCGATAACAAACTCGTAACATTGCCTGCCTTTCAGCCTATTTTTTTTGTTCTATTGTTCCGATTTCTCGTTTCCGTTCGTATTTTCCTTGGGTGTTTCAGCGAATATCCGGACCCTTTCACCGGTCCCGTGGTTTGTTAGTTTTTCTTGGGACATACCCGACTGGTGTAAAAAAAACCTTGCACAGTTTCAGGGCCGTGTAGTTTTACCAAGAATTAATGTATTGTGTTTCGACAAGCTTTAGTAGATGCCTGCCTATATTGTGGTCTGTTATATGTTTAATAAATTTGATTGAATAATTTTGGAACCCGTGAAGTATTTAAATGTTACACTGTGGTATTTGCTACCTATTATTATTAATATATGTTAATGTTGTCTCCCTCTTACACATAATACTTTATTATCGTTGTTTCCCTCTAATATTTTGTTCTCTTTTGTCTCTCTTTTGTAATATATCCTATTTCACTCTAATGTATTCTGTGTTATATATAGCCGATAACTCTGTATTATTATTTAGTTTTTATATTTGCCCCGCTGAAACTTGATCTAAGCGAAACCGGTTGGCGAAAAATAAAATATATTCGTGGTTTATAACAAAGTGTTTGTTTTATTTAATATTGATTTAAACTATGGTTTTTTAGTATTTTTCTAGTTATATACAGCGCCCTGGGGGTTATATTTCACTAAACGGCTCTGTAAAATTACTTGTGTTATTATTACAAATTTTCCTCATTATTCTGTATGATACATTGATATTCGTGAGTATACATAATAATTATTCCGCTGTTTCAAATTCTTCCTCTAGCGGTTAGGTTATGGCCATAGAATAGAGAATAACACAAGAAATGCGATGTGGGCGTCTTTTGCGATCCAAAAGTCTGTCTATTCGGGCCTTAAATTTTTTTACGGATTGCTAACTCAAGAAATACTACGATTGATTTATCTGATAATTATTTACGGGTAATTAGCAAAATGTACAAGGTTTCAAAAGACAATAATCTTCAAAATGTAATATTTTAAATTCTGTATGAAATACTTTTCACTGACTTTCAATCTGCACCTATTTTCAGACATTTTGGGATGTATATCGTAGAATTTTAGGATTACAGTTTTGAGGATTTTTGTATTTTGAAACTTTATTCATTTTTCTAACTACCCGTATAGAATTAACAGCTAAATCATTTGTGGTATTGCTTGAGTTAGCAATCTGGAAAGTGATGTTTATGAACATTTTTGAGTGCTGGCCCTTAAATTTCTAATACAATAAATTATTTTACCATCATTATTTCATTTCCATCCAATGGAATGGCAATATACGATGGAGGCAGTGTAAGAGACAGGTCGCTGTACCTATTTGTTGTATTTTTATTGGCTCTCTCGGGGCTAGAACTAAAATGTACTAAGTTAAAGGCACACCGGCTTCCATTTAAATCTACGTGTAAAGCACTTCTAGTGTCCATTCTTTATTCTATGGTTATGATAGATTATATTAATTACGGAAGTTTCTCCGTACCATTATTAACTTTAAATACATTCGCTTAACTGTCTTTTTTGTACAATTTGTCTTTTTAACACGTTAATAATATTGTGAATTTTATAGGTTTGTAAATTGGAAATCTCTTTATATCAGAATGTTCGTTTC
>JAHDVE020002791.1:0-39825 GCA_022606495.2 Halesus radiatus
CTGTACCTCTAAATATTTCAGAGTTTGATCCCGGTACAGTTAAAATGGGTAAACCCAAAACTGGAACTTTCAAACCAACAAAATCCCAACACAAGCACAATATTCAACTTCCTTCACAATACAATACAATACAATACAATGCCACCCAAACATGAGAATAATTCTCCCGGATTACGGATCATTAAGCTTTGTTGCCACCACTCTGTTCCGTTCTTTGGTCAATTCCAAACAACAAATAATAATAAAAAAACTATTTAAACAAAAAATAAGTCCTAAGTACTTACCGCTGTTGTGGGTATTTTCTTGAATGTAGTAAGGTAAGCAAACTGGGTAAGTCCTTACATAAACAGGACGTAGGGATGGCGTTAGGATTAAATTTGGCTTAATCCTTTCGTGCTCGTGTCGACCATAAAATTAAAAAAAAGGATGATAACGAATTGTGTTGTACGATTATCTGGGATTGGTAAAACCAAGAAACAAAATGTTTAAAACGCATAAAACAAAGCTAAAAACATTGGTCGTCTCTACTTGTTAGTAGTATAGTAGTATTATATTCAAAATAGATATTGTGCTGGAGAAATATAGCAAGAGATTGGCAGAAGAGCAACAAGGATCGATGCTCTTAGAAATCCTTATCTATTGCCCCTTCACTACCTCTGGCCTTTTTTCCAACCTTGAACTTCCTTTACATTTAATCTGAGTCAACGAAGAATTTTTTGGCCTGATGGATTAGCTGTATAAGACAATATTTATTCCGATGTCATTCATCGAATTATGAAAAGCAGGGAGAGTTCATAGATACCGCACAGATTATATTCACTTCACTGGCATTTACAACATTCGAAACAGACAAAAATGGATAAAAAACTAATGGTAACAATCTTAATATGTGCAAAAATGTTTTGTTTATTTCGTCGTAACTCAATCATTACACGATTCTTTTAGCATTTATAACATTACTCCAACATCGTCCTATTATTAGGAACGAGACAATATAATTCGCTTTATAAGATAACACTTATTTTTCCAGAAACCGATGATTTTCGTTGGACGAATTGAAAACGCGTGATAGATGATGTCAAACTCGAACGTAGACTATGGACAAAACTGTTAATACAACTGTTTATATTTAATACTCAGCAATGTTGCACAACAATTTACAATAACCTATAAATACTTTCAGGCAACCAATTTAGATTACTTAGTTAGTTAGTAAAAACGTCAATGTAAAGATAATGATTGTTACAATAAAAGCAAATAATAGACAAGACCACAAGAAATACGGTGTGGGCGTGTTTTGTGATACAAAAGTCTGACCATTTTTTGCTTAAATATTAAATATAGAAATTCGTTTCATCATTATGAAATGTTTATTTCGATCAGATACGAGTATAATGGTGACATACGATGTCAGGCAGTGTAGGGGAAACGCGCGCACTAAATGGGCTAGAACCAAAAGATACTAAGTCAGTGGCGACATCGATTTCCATTCAAATCTGCATGGAAGGCATTTCTAGTGTGTATTATATATTCTTTTAGGTGTGGTTTATAATAACTAGTAGATTTTTTAAAAAATCAAATATTTTTTTTAGATTACAAGGAAGTTGTTTTTTTTTCTAAACTTCTACACTGTTTGATATTGTCATTATTTCATTTAAGTAGATAAACAAACAAATTTATCATAAAAACAAATCTTTAAAATATTATTTTCCCCAAGCCTATCAGACCATTGTTAACTAAAAATTAAACTTTGGTCAACCACGTAATTCGGCGGAAATTATATAAAACATTATTGAAATTTCTCCAGTTTTGTCAAAAGTTTTGTCACTGGTAGTTGACGCCAATCGGATATGAAATCTGATCGTACCGATTAGTTTTTTTTTAAATTAGAATTTGAATATATATATATATTGTTTTTTAAATACGTATTTTTTTTTCATTTAGATAATAAAATTTTCCAAAGCTAATAAGATAATTTGTAATGTTTTTGATTAGTCCTCCTCATTAGGGGTTCCTGTGCTGAGGCGGACTAGGTATTAAATAAAAAACTGATTTTTGTTTAGCTCCTACGCCGTTCTTTTCTAGATGTAGAAAAAAAGGCTTTGATTTAGTTGGATTCGGGGTTAACAAGTGAATCCTTTTCACGATTATCCTTATTTTAGTAAAAAATGTAAATAACATTTTGGTCTTCGGCGACTTTTTCTTCCACCTACAAATACGTATGAAAAAAAACAGTACCAAGGGGGGGTTATTTAGGGGGGAGGGATCGATTACTCGGCTGAGTGACTATTGACGACACGTGAAAGATTTTTTTTAAATCTTTTTTAAACTAAAAACACCGGACATCAAAATTTCATTTAGGTATATTTTTACTCCAAATAAGATCAGCAATCTCCGATTAAAGTTTGTTGGGTACGTTCCTTAAAAGGAACGGCTGCGCGGCCTGTTTCATACAAAACTTAATTTTGAATTTGAGGTCAAAATACTCACCTAAACCTAATGTTCTTTTTTATCAAAAAGTATAGTAAATATCTAGTACGGATTAGAAGTCGTGTATTTATTTATGTTTTACGTTATGAAATATGGGCCATTAAAGGAATTGATTTTTTCGCTTTTTTAGAGACATCTTTAACAATTATTTGGGGGCTAACGGTGATTTAAAAAAAAAGTTTTACCTCGTCTACTTTGAAAATTTAATGAAATAAAATCAAAATGTTTAAAAAATATTAAAATCAGCATTATGGTGGACTTTAAATTAAATTAAAAACGACCAATTTACGTTGGAACACAAATTTTCCGCACATTATTTAATTTTTTTAAATGTTTTGTATTTTTTATTTACGTAATCATATTTATATAGCAAATATGATAATTTTTTAATAATAATTTTCTAAGTTGCCTCTAAAATTATGAAAAAAAAATTCTTACCCTATACTTCATAATTTAAAACAAAAATAAATAAAATACCTCTCATACGTACTAGATATTTACTAAACCTTTAATTAAAGACATATTCAGTTTGGATGGGTATTTTGGCCTCAAATCCAAAATTAAGTTATGCATGAAACATGAAGTGCAACCGTTCCTCTTAATACCCAGTAAATATTTATATAAAGAATAAACATTTTTTTTATTAAGTATGGTACACTTAGATATCGCCGATAAAAGTATCCTCATTCCACGAGAACAATGCTGCAAGACTGTTATTGCGTCTGAAATATTTTTTTAAATAAACTTTGTGTGCACTTCGAACACGTATTAACACCCTCGGGCATTGGATATAGAAAAGGTATCGACGCTTCGGTGATTCTTCACACCTCATTCTCAAAGGACCACTGAAGCACGTATCATGGAATTATTTCAGTGCCGATGAACCACAATGAAATAAGCTCATTTGGTTCAAGAATGAAGAATGGGGAACGTGTGAATGAACATTGGACATGTTATGTGTGTTACTTTTGTAATTATTTGCAGTAACATTGAATTACTTTTTATTTCGTATTCGATTTTAATTTGAAATCTTTCCGATTGTTCGAGCCCCTTATTTACTAAGATTCTCAACATCTCTATCAATATACCTAACCTTTGATGACATATCATCACTTGATCATATTTTTTTGTTGTGTTTACAAATCAAATACAGATATCAGGATTTTATCAACTGTAAATACATGTACCAGTAACCGTATTCTTACACTTAACAGAAAATAACCAAAAATGAGGTTATCATGTTATTCCCAAACACCGCCGATATGCATATACCAGTGGCGTGCATTGCTCTTTGACCAAAGGTAGGCTTTGTGTAGTTTTTCAAGTTGTGGTATAAATTGTGCATTGAATATTTTAAAATAGCCAACTAGGTCAACTAAATAATTGAGCATCCAAGATCCTTACCAAATTCACGAAAAAAATACATTTTGATCATATCATAATATTATGTCGTATTTTTTTCTTGGGGTAGACACGATTTTACAACCATAATGAACTGAACGCCACTAGTATGTAGACTTTTTTTTTCAATTATAGGAATAACGCGGAGGGGTCCCAACTGCCCGGAGTCAGTGGGACTATGGCTTCCACACTTGACTTATGTTATGAGGCGAGAGTGGGTGGGGATGGACCGGATGGGGAGGAAATGGGAAAGAAGGTGGATAGGAAGTAAGTATTTGGCTCCCCTAGTGTTGAAGAGACCCACAATGTAGAAGGAAACGCAGTATGCGGAAGTGTGTTTCAGAACTAAGCTTCGAACACGTGAAAAACTCGTTAAAATAAACAATTCGGAAAATGTCAATTGTGTACGCAGTACGAGTGTAGTGCAATGTCCCCTGGTTGTACCTCGGTGCAAAGAGATCATTGATGCTATTTCCTCCGAGTAACCATTAAAATTTTGGTAAAGCAGATGGAATTCCCATTTTCGATTGATTAGTTAGATAGTCGAACGGTTCATAGCGTTGGGTTCTCATCCAGGCGTCTCGGGTTCAATCCTCGGTCTAGTCAAGTCCTCCTTCCTTGCCCAAACAACATTTTCGGCTTATTATGACGGTAATGGGGAGAATTCAAATTTCGTCAGATAATTCGTAAACTGAGAATGTTTCTTTATCTAAAAAAACTTACTTTTTAAAGAAATACTAAGTTTAAAAATAAAAACCGTTGTTAATATCAACAATACAATATTATTACCCTTAAGAAGGAAACTCTTCACTATAATAACCATTAATTAATATCTAACAATTTACTCGAAAATTATAAAGTATATTTAAAAATTGGGTGCGGTCATGGTACCTACTTGCTGATAATAATATTAATTTAATGAAGAAATTTGGTTATAAACTTTTAGAATCACTGTACCAAAATAAGAATTGGTAGTAATGACGTCGAAAAAATACAATCAAATCCTCTGCAACAGTATCTACCAGTGTAGGTAGGCACTGTGTACAGTGGAGTGTAAGCTCGTTAAACGCATGCGCGCGTTTAGCTGCCTAAACTAATAGTTATTTAGGGGAGCTAATTCAAGGGTAGCTTTTCATGAATCAAAATTAGTGGGTACCTATCTACCTATTCATTTACTCGAGTTTGCGTTTGTATCAAATGTCTCAGATGTCAAGTTTGGATTATGTTTGTTTAAGAAAATAAAGGTTGTTGGCACTTACACAGGGTAATTGCCAACAGAAATTTTAAATGTTCATTAATTATTTAAATAAATATCAAAATCAAAAAAATTTCAAAACTGTACTGAAACGTTTATAAAATATATTCTTCTACATAGATTAGCTACGCTGCTTTGCCTTAGATTTTTATTTTTATAAGGGATCACTTTAAAAAAAATTTGAATGTGGTGTCTTGCAATTTTCTTTCGCAGTTAATGAATGATAAGATATACGAGTATATATATTTGAAATTTACCTTGAAATTGAAAATATTTTTGGCTGCCACCTTTTAGTCATGATTACAAGGTTCTACCCGAATTTTCTTTGTAAATTATTTAATTGTTAGGTAAATATTTTATCATGGCGAAGCTGTAATAAGCATTAAAATGCATTTTTTTTTTAATTAAAAAAAATTACTTTAGCAATAGTTAACTTTTAGTATTACCACCACTGCAAGTTTTTTCGTCAGTGGCGTACCTCACTGTGAACATTCAAGTAGCTTTGTGGCACCATTTACTGACAGTTGCACATAAAGTACTAACCTACTGGCACAGCGTGGTGCACCAACTTAAAGAAGGAAGTGAAGCATCTAAGCGTGCCAACAATGCGTTTAATTTCTTTGTGCATTTATGTTTTGACTGCAACTTTGTTTTGTTTGCTGCGTTAGTAACGAAGTATTGCAGTTGAATTGGGGGGGAAGTATTATCAAACGGTGGCAATTTGTTTGTGTGCATTTCAATCTTATTTTTTTCTTTATAAATAAACACGCTGTCACAGTAGGTACCCCTAATAATCGATGCATTTAAAGTTATTCACGTTTATCTGAATGACGATAGGTTTTGATGAAAGTTAATGACGAACGAACGTAATAATTTTATTTTAGTTGATATTTGAAAATGAATTATTTTCATGGTAATATCCTTTCCGGAATGAGTTTTCTCTCATTCTACTGCTTGGGAGTGTAAATATATCATCCTGATTTGTTTCCGTAACATGACACATTGCGAAAAAAGGGGCAAAATATTAATGCAAAGTAAATTTAATTTTTGAATCAATATCAATAATGTTCATAGAATAGAAACAGAATAAAATACAGAAAATGAAAAAATATTGGATTACAACCAGTTTATTTCATTTTCTTTCACTATTATTGATATTATTTCTATAATGAATATATCAGTGAAACGTAAAGCTTTAATGAGTTATATCAAAATAAAAATATCCATCTATAGTTACTTTTGGTGAAATATCATAAAATTCACTGAATAGGTTCAGGTAGCACTAAACAAATATTTTAATATAAAATGGTTACTATTACTATGAAAGGAAAGTATATAGATATTTTCCTGGTACCTATGCCAGTGGCGTTCATTGCACTTTAACCAAGGGCAGGCTGTAGCTTCCAGGTGCTGATTTTCACTACATCATCATGAAAAATTCCGAACGTCTTAGATTTACAAATATACAGCAGAAAATTATCTCAATTGTTACTGGTTAGAGAAATCTCTTCGGGGAAAATGGTTATGACGTAAAGGAAAGGTTTTATAAATAAAAATTCTGAAAGGTTTTTTTTTGTTTGTATTCGTTTTTCTTAGGGTAAGCACAGCTTTTCAGCCTTTGTGTACATTTTATTACAACCTGAATTCCACAGCAAAAATGAATTTAGTATAATATACGAGTATGTCAAATAATTTGTAGGAGATACTGAAAAAATGTCCTCCACCAGTCGGTCGATAAAAGAATTCTGTTCGATTCCAACAATCGCGGATAATTGGACGCACTGTCTTCGGACCTCCGCACAATACAAATAAGCATAAAACCTTCCCTTCCGCCTCATACACGACAATGGGAGTTACATTAGCAGAAACGGCCCCGGCACCGGTACCCAGGCTGTTACTAAATGTTTCCATTGCGGAGCAGCCGGGCGGACTCATTTAATTGCGACGTTTTTTTCCATGTCGCCGAATTCTACCCCCAAGTGACAC
The DNA here is from genome assembly GCA_022606495.2 of Halesus radiatus. Classification (NCBI taxonomy): domain Eukaryota; kingdom Metazoa; phylum Arthropoda; class Insecta; order Trichoptera; family Limnephilidae; genus Halesus; species Halesus radiatus. Next base: position 7,133 of record JAHDVE020002791.1, read on the forward strand.
CACCCTAACCTCCTTCGACCCCGGTGCCTGGTATGGTCCTGCCGCTGAGAGCTACGCTGTGATCCCTCTTTCTGTTAAAATGAGGTTGTAATAAAGCTGTTAGGGTATGCCCGCTATTATTGCTGTCGCCAAATATGCTTCAGTTGATTATTCAACCCAATTCAACAAATACGTCTAAAAGTATGATGTTTTGGTGCGGAAATAATATTTAAATGTCCACTTTATCTCTCTTTACATTTTCACGACTCCCCTACGGACACTTTCATATTAAAAGTAGTTTTAATTTTCGGGTCGTCTTAATAAAAATGTTAATTCCAAAACCAAACAGATAATTATAGAATTTAATTTTATTAAAATATTTTGGTAAATACAAAGCGCTTTACGAATGGCTTACGTTCCGTCTTTCTTTATTTTACAAGAGTTTGGTCTTTAACAGGATTTTAAATGACCTTTTTAATAAACAAAAAATCATTTCAGAGACAAACAAAAAATTTGGTGGCACTCAAATTTTTAATTTGTATTTCTAAATAATAAAGTTTTTAAGCAGGTACCTGCTTGTGTTTTCCATTTTGAAAATATTCTACCCAAACAATCCTTCTTTTAAATATGTAATCTGTGGTTAACTAGAGTGGTATATCTATAGGCTAACCTCTATGCAACATGACGGATTTAATGTTTTTCATACTAATTTTAAAAGGTTATGGCAACAGTTTTACATATTGGATGTCATTCAAACTACTCTCTAAACCTTTCCAACGCTAATAAGAACGTGCTCTTTTTAGCGAAACCGGTCGATTAATTTTAGAAAAAAATCTAGGACAGACAGGCGCATTGTTATTTGCACTTTCATATTTTAAGCTCATATCAATGAGTACCCTCATATTTATAGGCGCCATGAAATTTATCAAAAACTTCATCATTTTTTAATAACATTTAATTAAGCGTTTGTTAGCTTTCAAATCTTATTTTGGGCGGAACATCGTCATAAAATTGCACGATGTGATGACTTTTGTTTTTACTACCGTCCAGATTTGGAAATTGGCGTAATTTTAGGATATTATCTTCATTTGAGAAAAGGTTTAACCTGTATCTACTGGTGGGTAACGCCTTCCAACTCTTCTACCTGCTTTTAAAGATTATGATAAATATCTCAAACACTCGGCATGTTCCAATAATTTGAGATGTTGCCAAAGATCACGTCATATTGTCAATGTGTTTGAACTTGGTGGCTAAGCATAACATTATCTGTTCAATATTTTGTTACCAGGAAAACACGAGATAACAAGGATGATTGTGACCAATATTTTCAAGGGTTTGGTGACAATGGGGGCAGTGTTGGCTTTCCCACACTTTGTGTTTTTCTAGGATTAGGGGGGTTTGGATCTGACAGGTAGATATCGAAGAATGCATGATTTATAAAATCTATATAATAATATTTTTGAAAAAATTCCAAGCTTGTGCAAACATTTCTCACAAGGAACATTTTTGACATAAAATGTTATCGAACGTTATACCTATGTTAAAGTGTTAAGGAGTATTAAGTACGACGTAAGAAGACCCCATGGCATAGTGGTAAAATCCCCAAAGGGAGCAAATTTTCGCATAGAAAATGAATGTAAACTAGCGAAATATTGGATATCTATGTCCACCTCATAATATGTTGTGCTTATATTTTTCATTGAGCCAAATAAGTCATAAACATTTATTTAGCGAGTATATAAAAAAGCATTTGAAAATACAAAATACGGAATACGGAATACGGAATAAGTTTAAAAAAGTTTACAGAATAATAAATTAAAATTCAAAATGGTATACTAATTATTATATTTCGCTAACTATTTGATCTTTGAAAAATGATTATGTTTCGAGTGAGATATGCCTTCAGGTATTTTCTTCTTGAATTGTTTTTTAGATATAATGTAATTTTCCGCTTCTTTCTACTGTAGCCAGCGTTTCGAACAGCGTTACAGTGTCCATCATCAGGGCAGATGATAATATTTTCTGTAATTGGTGATATCGTTTACATCGAAAATAAATAGAATCGGTCCCAATACACTTCCTTGGAGAACGCCTCATTCGGAGATAATGTACCTACTCATCCATCTGAAATTTAAAACAACAAAACAAAAAGTTATCATAGACAAGTAGGTACCTAAACCTCTGCAAATTGCCTATATTAAATACAATGTAGTATTTATATTAAATACAATGTAGTATTTGAACCATTTAAAATATTGTTTAGAAAACTGTGCCGGTACCGATTTACATCTTACTTGATAATAATATTTCTAAACAATCCCAAAAAAATATTATTTTAAAAGCGAAATGTTATTTGCTTACAAATATTATTCTGCCTTCGAAATTCGAATTCACCAAAAATGATCGCTTACATAAAGAGCACGATAATATTTTTGTTAACCAAAACCCAACATCCTTCCTGGAATATCTTTGCAGGAAATTAAACATAAATATTATTTCTGAAAGAAGGAATATCCTTTCTTCGAGGAAACAATGTCCTGTTGGCAAATTGAGACAGGCGATGATTTCAGGGCTTTTCAACTGATGATTAAAATAAAATAAAATTCTCAATCTTACAAGTAGAGATTGATTCAAAAAAAATCCTGTACCCACCTATTTGTTTTTAGGGTAGGAGCACTCTACAGTAATTTAAATCCAAATTTTTGAAAAACCTGTACGTGTCAGTAAATACCCGATCGCTGAGTGTCATGAAATTTTTAGAGCTTTTTTGTTTTAATTTCTAGGTTAACGCAATTATTTTAAGTTTGGAATGTCATTTCCATCATTAGCTATGGAGCTAAAATTTTCAACGTTTGCCCTTAAAAAATATGACATGACGCAATTTTGTTCATTGATATTTTCAAAAATTGTGGTAAAAAAAATAATTCATAATTAATATAATATAATAAAATAAAATTTTCAACGGTAATTTTTTTTTAAATGTTAACTTTTTAGGTTAATTTTGTGGAACTTCTATTTAATTGTAGCAGCGCCCTTGAGGTGATTTTTCACAAAAACTGCGGTATATAAATCGTCCAAGTATTATTATTATTATCATGTAATTATTATTTCCTTATCAGGTGCTATTTTTAATATCATTACAACGTTTCATTTTATTTCTTCGTTAATCTATGTGGGTTACGTGATTCAATAGTGAAATATAATTAATTTCACGATACAATGTAGATGTAGGTACCTGATTCCTACCACAAAGACTTTTTTTTATTAAATATTGTTTACCTTTTTAGTTTACCTCGAAAAAAATTAACTACCAATAACTTCATAAACGTTTCAAATAAACATGTAGGTATGTACGAGATATTATCCATTCTTCGAATATTTAAAACCCCTGCCCAAACCCTCACACCCTTTCAAAGTTAATCCTTCATCCGAGTTACGTTAACTGGCGCTGGATAAAGGGTCCTTTATTCTCCACACAATAATGCAGCTTTGAATTACCAAGTGCACCACAAAATACTACCCGTTGCACTATTATTGCATTATTTGCATTCAAATGTGCCAGCCCAATAATGCAACACCACTCCGCAAATCTTATTGGTGAAAACACTCGTGAAATTTTATTATCTCCATGTTTTGCTACGAAGAGATTATGGATTCATTGTTAATTGTTGTATATGGCGATGTTAAGAGATGAAGATTGTGTCACTTTATCCTTGGAATTAACAATTTTTCGTAACGAAGGATTTAAGAATGAAAATATGTATTACATTATTGAAGACTTGAAAGCAATATTTCGAGTCCAACTGTAGGCTGTATAGAAAATATTTCCAATATTCGCTCAATACGAATTTTATTCAGAAAAAGATGGAACACAGTTAAAACCTGAATTAAACAACGAATCTGTTATAATTATGTTGAAAATAATATAGATTAATGAAATAATAGCTATGATAAAGTGTGCAAAAAAAATAATCATAATTCATTTTGGAAAATTCAATACTTGATTTCAGCGTTCTGAGTATTACTGGTTTTGCCTCAGTATAAGCTCTTCTGTCTACTGATCTGGGAAATATTAAAACAAGAGTGAGTGTGAAATTGTCTTACATAATTTGAATAGAGATAGATCATGTGTTCAGCGCATACATTTTTTCTTATTCTCATTCTAGTATTTACGGATCAAAAATTTGTTTAAATAATAGTAATAAATCAGTTATCATGGAGTAATCTACCATTTCATTGATTTTAATAGCCAAATCGCTAATAACAACTTGGTTTTCTGCGGCAATGTCCTACTTGCTTGATGTTTCTTGGCTCGCATGTGGCTGAAGATAGAATTGCAACTGCCATCGAGAGTTTAAAAAGCGTGGACTTAACATATAAACTAAAATATTCCACAACACCTCTTCAGGGAGGGATTTTTCTACATCACGGCCCATGCGCTCCTTGCAAGATTCCAGGGTCTCGTGGTGCAGGTCAATTGTCGCCGGTGAGTATGTAATAGATCCTGGTCTGTTGACAGAACGAACACATAACATATATGTCGGTTCCATGATAATTCAACACACGTATGAATCGGCACACTTCTTAAGTCATTAAAAATACAACCAAAAATAAATCTAGCCCGAAAACCCAATCTCACTTAACTAATTAATCTATGTTTAATTTTTTAAAATATATTAAATTTAAAAGAGAGGGCAGTGCAATCGTTTAAATTGCTTTAAATGGTAAAACAAAGATGCTTCAAAGGAAAAGCACTGTATTTTTTTAAAAGTTTTCTTGTCCACGTGTTTTGTTTTAAAACTTTCTATGCACAGTATCATTATCACCTAGAAAATTCATTTGTTTGTGAATCCTTCTCCACACCAACATTTCGGCAGTGAAACAAAACGATTTGTCTCCCAAACTGAAGTGGTTTCATTTCTGGTGCGGGCTCAACAAACATGGCTCCATGGCAGTTTCACCATCCTGGCCCACTCGGAGGGGATCTGTCAACAATTTTATCATCGTAATGTCCATCTTCCATTGTCCTCTCGTGTTTGGGGACATTCTCTGTCCTAGCTGTGTCCATACGCCGGGGAAATGGTTGTATAACTTGGTCAATATTGTCCCGTATTGTCTGTAGGACCCAACCACTGAAAGGGAAATGTGAAGGGTTTGAAGAAGAAACGATAAATGTTTTATAGATGAGGATATTCTAGGAACTATTTCTATGTTAAAATGATAATATTGTCATCAATTTCGAATGCGAGATCGATAATTTTATTTCAAACTTGTTGCGAGCTCGCTTCATCGGTACAAACCGTGAAAATTAATATCGATTTCATATAGTATGTGTTTTGTATCTGGTATAGATTCTATCATGATCACCGTGGTAAGAAACAAACATTCAAATTCGAAACGTAGGCTCTCTATATCTTTTGCGTTATCTGACTCAAGTTAAATCACCCATAAACAACATATTTTTACAGTCCTAACCTGCAAATGACTACAATTGCGCAATGAAATAGACATCCCTTATTTTTTGCGTTATATTTCAGGGTGGTCAAATTTCTTCCCAAATATGTGACGCAAGTTCCTGAAGTGTGAAGAGTGCCCACTCCACTCCACTGCCCTAAAAGAGTAGATACGAGATGTAAACAAAACGTCAACCGTATTTTATCCGAGCAAAATTGTTTGACAACCACCAGTGGCGTGCATTAAGCTATAATTCCTTTTTCCTCATATACGTTTCACATGGAATGTTTAATGAAAGACGAATTTGAGGTAGACATACCAGACTAAGAGTTTAAAGTATTTGTGTACTCGTATATAGAGCGATTATTGCCCTCATGACAGTTATCCTCTAATAGGAGAGGATATTAGAGAAGAATAAGTAGTAAAAAAACAACAACTTTTATAAGCAGATATGCGATCTCTTGTCTTACTAATATTCTAACCTATGAACAATAATTGACAGACAGTGACTTCAAGTCGTGAGTTCAATTCCTCAGCCCAGCTTTAAGTCCTCCAACACGACACAAGCAACATCTTCCACCTACTGTGATAGCAGTAGGAGATTTTCAAATATTGTTAAGTTATTCGTAACCTAAGAATGTTTGTCTTTCTTTTAAAAAAATTAAGGGACGTACCTGACTTACTTTAACAAGTGATTGCTGACCTTATTTAGAGTAAAAAGGTAAATAAAATGTTGGTCTCCGGCGACATAACGTTTTATTTTTTTCAATTTACCTAAAAACTTAAAAATTATTATGTATTTGACAGGTAGTGACGATATGTGAAAAATATTTTTTTGGATGTTTTTTTTTAAATGTATAAAAAACTACCAAAAATGTCACCCGAAACCAAAATTTCGCTTACATTTTTTACTCCAAATAAAGTGAGTCATGTACGCCTCTTAACACTCTGTATATAAACAATTATTATTATTATTAGCGATTGATAGTGTAAGATCCTACATTACTCAGTTTTTTTTTTACTTGACCGTATTGTTGTCACTTTTGTTTGACAGGCATTGTTTTAGTATTTCAATAATAAAATGTAAGTTAATATTATTTAATGACTGAAGTATTTGTTTCACGGAACGCCTTTTGTGTATACAGGGTGTATGCAAAGCAAATTTGTTTTGTTTCCCTGTCGCTTCTGTCAACAATCTATCTACCCACGTTATCCGCACCTACTCCATTGGAGCACGTGTGTACATTACTAACGATCCTACCGTATAATACGAGTAAAAGTAAAATGGGACATGAAGATTTTGGTTCAGGTATTTGATCGTTTCTTCTACTTTATTTTGAATCAAAAGTGTTTGTTCTGAATACTAGGTTATTTGTTGTAATTGACATCCTGCTCAAAATCAAAAATAAAATTTCCACTCTACAAATATGTGTGCCTATATTACATGTGCCATGTGGAATGATTAGCAAAATCAATCTCACAAATAAATAAAATGAAAAAATAAATAAAATTAACAGATAAATAAAATTAACAAATAAATAAAATTAACAAATAAAAAAAAATTACGAATAAATAAAATTAACAAATAAATAAAATTAAAAAATAAATAAAATTATCGAATAAAGAAAATTAACAAATAAAAAAGATTAAGAAATAAATAAAATTAACAAATAAATAACAAATAAATTAAATTAATTAATGAAGAAAATTAACAAATAAAGAAAATTAACAAATAAATAAAATTAACAAATAAATAAAAATAACCAATAAATAAAATTAACAAATAAAGAAAATTAACAAATAAATAAAATTATGTAACAAATTTACGTAGTGGATTAAACTGAAAACAAAATTTCAATCTTGCTTATTAAAATACTACATAAAAATGAAATCTGTATTGTGTGCACATCATTATATTATTAGCACAGGAAACCAAAATAAGAGGGGTAAGCTAGGCGTGCCTCCAATTTAAGTAAAACAGCAAATAAGTAAAAAGGTTCTGCTTTTTTACAAAAACCGATTATTTTTAGAATATTTGGTCTATCTCTTATAAATGTTTTATAATTTTCTCATCGCAGTCAAAATCACGCCAAACAAACGTGGACGGCAGTGAATTAGGCTGGTGCCAACATAGTTGTCACGTAACCTTTGCGTCCAACCGGCGAAATGGTGCGTTAAGGCAAGTCTATTCATTCTAACTTCAGTAGTTATTAACGTTTTATTTAAATTATTTCTTGCTGAGCGGAGTATCGAAATATTATACGAGTGTTCCTGTTTAATTTTATTGTACGTATTTCTTGGTGGGCACTAACTATATATCAATTTATAGGCATTGTGAATAAAACTCTTCAAAACAAAATATAAATATAATATATTGTAATTATTGTGATTATTGTAATTTTAATTAAATTTAACTATAACTAAAAGACATGTATAATATAATAATGTAAGTGTACAGTGGTTTATAAAGTAAAATAGAAAATAATATAATGACAGTTATAGTTGAAGTTTCACATAACCCGCCTCACTAGGCTAACCTGTGTTGAGGCAGTAATTTTGCAAATGATTTTATAGTTTTAAAATACCCATGAATATATACTTATATTAAGATATGCTTCGTAAATCGTTGAATCAATAATTCGAATTTGGGTGAGTGCACCGGTAAATGCCCTATCATTACTCTTTTTTAACTATTCAATAAATCTACAAAGAGTTACAGAAATGAGAGATCTCGGCATTATAATGGATGAGAAACTAAATTTCACTGCTCACATTCAACAAATTGTAAATAAAGGTATGAAAACTTTAGGATTTATATTAAGAACAATAAAAAAATTTCAATCGTTACAAGTAATAAAATTATTGTACATATCCCTAGTTAGAAGTTTAATTGAACATAATTCCATAGTGTGGTCGCCTTTCTACAAAATACATATTCACAATGTTGAAAGAATTCAAAGAAAATTTTTGCGTTTCATAAATTTTAAAGTAAACATACCTTTAGAGCACATAAATTACCCATCGTTAATGAATATTTTAAATATTCCAACATTAGAAAACAGACGGAAAATTAACGACCTAACCTTTTTACTAAAATTGTTAAACTGTAAATTAAATTGTTCTGAACTCCTGCATTTAATAAACTTGTACATACCCAATCGAACTACAAGACAGACATTAACTTTCTACATATCTTTATCCCGTTCTAACTATAGTTTGAATTCACCAATTCAACGCTTACACAGTCTTGGTAACAAATACTTAAATGATATGGATGTATTTGACAATAATCTAAACTTGGCAAAATTTCAAAAGGAGGATGACTGATTTGTTTCTGCCTGGTTCATAAATTATTGTTAACTACAACTTTTTACATTATTTACTTATTTGTTATCAATATCAGTATTGACTTGGTGGATATTGCACCCGTTATTTTTTATTTTTTCTGTTTCTGTGTATTATTAGTTTTTGGTGCAGTTACTGTAATGTGTTTTGCACCTGTGTGAATATTATAACTAACTAAATATGTAAAAGCCCATATAGGGCGTATATAATATAATAAAAAAATAAAATAAAAGTTACTTTTAATCCAATTTTTTACATTGGGTTAGAATTTTTTTTGTGAATAGGATTTTTTTATGCTAACCGGAAGAATGTTGTAAATTCTTGTCGCAAAATACCTAAAATTCCGTTGCCCAAAAGTAGTATGAATTACAGAAATTTGGAGAAAATCTTTGTTGGCGTTTCTAGTGATACGAGTGTTTAATCTTTTTTTCATAGTATTTACTTTTATATATATATATACACACTTAGAATTTTTGATTACCATCATTTACATTTCTACATTATTAACTTTTCTATTATATTTCTTAGTTATTTTATCATTCTTGCAATGTATAAAATATGTATCACCTAGAAAAATGTTTTCTCTTGGGTAATTTCCTTAAAAAATCTAAATAATATTTTAGCATTCATTTAAAATCTTAATCATAGAATGAATAAAGAAAAAAATATTTATTTGAAATCTGTATCATAAAATAAAGTGGGTGGCTTCTTGCGTCCTCGTCTTGGTCGCTGCAGCTCGCGGGTGTTCAAATATTTCCCCAAAACACGCAGCTGTTGTTTAAAAATATTTTATCTGAAGGGTCCTCAAACAAGCTGGCCGACAGCATTAAGTCCTAAAGAAATATATGATCAATCCAATGCATTTTTCCAACATAAATAAACATATACAGATCTTATTGGATATAACGAAACCGCGTATTGAGAGATGCTCGTTATAAGGACATCAAAAATGTAGTGCAATAATGTAGATATTTTATCTGTAATTCCTACAGCATTCTGGTAAGGGTACTTAAATATAATACCGTGAAAATATTTATAGAAATACCAAAAAAAAAACAATTGTATGTTTTTTACCTTATTCCGCTATTAGAATATTACACTTTAAATTATATCATATAATAATTCTAGATGAAACGACTTGTATATATATGTTCAGGCTAAAATAATGACAACAGTAATTCCTGGAGGAAGACGTTCTGTTGGTTGACCATAACAAGGAAGAAAGGCAGTGCCTTCGACAGACCAAGACCACTGAAATAGCCAAAGATTGGAACATTTAAAACGCCTTATCGAAGCAATTGATTGCCCTACTAGGTAATCTAATTCCATCTTATTACGATGCCTAAAAGTGTAAGATTATTTATTAAATCAATTCAACTATCACATGGGTATATTTTAACAGGTTTATCGTTATAACCGGTTATTTTCTTATTCAAACATTGAAAATAATACCTGCATCACATATCGCCCTTAAAAACTTTGAACGCCACTCGACAAATCTTTGGCCCAAGTTTGGTATAATGATTTCTAATTTTCGGAGGTGGAAATTGAGACCCTTCCTTGTGCATTCTTCGGGTTCAAAAGCCCTTCAAAACTTTTTCAGAACATTTGTTTAAGTTTGACTAAAAAGGCTACAGGTGTGAAAATTGAAAACGATGTTTTTTCAAAAAATATTTTTTTTTTTAAATTACAGAAAGTTTTTATAAAAAAATCGGTGATCGGATTAAAAAACTTTGTAAGTATGTTATGTCCTATTCAGTTCAAATATATCCTATTCAGTTACCTGTTCGACTTTTAAAGGTTTTTGACATAACATTCCAATATATCCTATTGAGTTCGGCTTTCAAAGATTTTTTTTTAAATGAGGTTGCTTCGGTATATTTGTCTTGTATTTTAACAGCCATTCTCTATCAACTGCTGGATAAAGGCCTCCCAAGGTTTTCCTTCTTCTTGAGCACAGCGGATTTTAGGTATAGAATACCACGCTGCGCATGAAGGATGATGAACATGGTAATCCCAATTCCAAATTCCAAATTTACAAATAAACAATTTAATTGGATATCGAACTTAACTATCACCTTAAGGTTAAACAAAACATAATACGCGAACTTAACTATCACCTTAAGGTTAAACTGAACGTGGTACGCGAACTTAACTATCACCTTAAGGTTAAACTGAACGTGGTACGCGAACTTAACTATCACCTTAAGGTTAAACGAAACTTGATACGCACTCACAGATAGCGCTAATTAAAATATTTTAGAAAAATATTAATTTAACACTTAACGCTTTTAATATTGAGATAAATTGTTTGTTAGCGGGTATATATATGGAAAATGAAATGGAATTAATTGTTTTTTAACGAAAGCTCAAGTCCTCCAAGAAACTTATAAAATTATTGTATATGTTAGTTTTACAATAATATATTGTATTTTTATAAGTATTTTGAAGGACATGAGCTTTAAATCTACAGTAATAATTTATTCCATTTCGAATTCCGTATGTATACTCGCCAACAAACAATTCATTTCAATATTTAAAAGCATTAAGTGCTAAAATTGCCTTTTCTTAAATAATCAAATTAGCCCCATCTGTGAGCGTGTATTCTGTTTTGTTAAGCCTTAACTAACATGGCTATCACCAGTAATTCGTCTCCCACAATACAAACAGATGTATCTCATATTTAGTTAAAATATACACCAGAACCATCAAAAGAGAGATGTAAACAGAATATACCTACAGAAAAAAAAACTGAAATATGCATTTTGATACTCGAGCAAAGATGGGTAGTATTATATTACTTTACTGTAACCTATCGCGTAGTTTTTAAGTCAGTCCTTAGCAACAGTACATTTATAATAATTTAAACAACATCCCCTATAAAATCCTTTATCCCCGTTCATGATCCATAATCCAAAAAACCATCCTCAATCCCCTCACAAAACCTGGGAATTAACTTGGTACAGGAGGTACTGATAGTTAGTGGTAGCGAACAGTATGGCTAACACTGGAACACAAAACCTGGCGGCACACGCGAATCCTTTTATCGTCGCATTTGAGGAAATTAATGAATTTTTCCTAAGGATTCTGTCAAAGGGACCGCGCCTGTTAAGGGACTCCACCGGATTAAGGGTGAAACAAGGGGGATGTGGATGTGATTTGCAGAGTTTTATTAAAGTCGCAGTCGGTGCATCGGAAATACTTGCGTTTCGGTTAGGTATATTTATAGTAAGTAGGTACCCCATTACTCCCTACATATTTGCGTTTGTAGAAAAACTAGCTGAAGTACCGGCGTTGCCCGGGGCTATGAAAGGTTTAGGGAAAAGTTGTGATGTGTTACCCTTACTCCTATCCCTACCCGTACCCCTACCCCTACCCCTTCTCCTACCACATTCATACCCCCACCTCTACCTCTATCCCTACCCAGTATTTTTCCTCTTATTTTGAATATCGAGTGTGAAAAATGTCATCAAAAATTACCAAAATTCAGCTTAAGGAGTGGGAAAGGAAAATGAGAGAGTTTTTTTATAATTTTTTTCAATAAACCATCATCAAATCTTTCATATTTATTATATGTTTATGAAAATAAATAAACTATTTTAATATTTACAAAAAAAATTTATTTTATTGCATTTACTTCCCAGCTTTTCACGAGATTCAAAAACAGTTTCATACAATTGGTAATATAAAGTACAGTAAAATGGTGTCTTGTCTTATCGTTTTGGATTTAAAGTTTACCTTTGTGATCTATAGTTGGGTTGACTTAGAAATACTAGAGAGAAACGTTGTGCAAATTTTCAACACCAGAGTGTTGAAAATTTTTATTGAGAAATACAAACAGATATTTTTTTTTATTAACTTTAAGACATTTAACAAAAACTCGTATAGGGCAAAAAGTGCCGATAATCTACTTTTTTTAGTAGTTTATCTTACGTTACCTTGTTATTCAAAACCTTACACTAAATTTACAGTTAAGGTTAAGTTACAAAATATATATATATATTGATAGAAGCCATAAGTGCGGGAAACATCGATTTATTCTAATCCATAATGCGGTACCCGAGGTCTGTCTACCTGAGGGTAATTTACAAACGCCCGGCTTTAAATCCCGGGAATTTCGCAGTCGCCAGAAGAAGGCAGTTAAGGGGATTAACAGCGAACTAATTAAAAACCAACAAGCCACAGTTCGGAGTTCACGAAGGAACCATAAGAAGAGTTCGGATATGATTAAAAAGGGGGACTTTGGCCGAAGCAAGATCAGTAGTGGACAGAGACGAGTCAGTAGAGACCGTCCGGCCAGTGGTCGTAGTCGAGACTCCCGTCTCCTACAAAGCAAGCAGGCCACTTGCATCCCCAGCCTGAGACGCTGCGGGAAAACTCGGCAGGAACCGCCGAACCCCAACGCCCACCGTTCGAGTGCAGTCGAGTGCCCTTCGCCTCCTGCCCTCCAGCGCCGTGATCCTATCAAGGCACATATCCACCACCGCAGGAATCACCACCGGACAGCAGTCGAGCGCATCTGGCATCCTGCTGATCATCCTCTTGAACCGTCTGAAACCGGTCGTCAAGCGAAAGCCGAAACGCATGTCCGCCCGGCACCAAAACCTCCCCCTACCGGAATTACCACCTGCTCTCTGAGGCTTCCAACACCAACATCGAGACGACTTGTAATCTTCACACTGGACCGTGTGCAGATTACCCGTAAAAACAGTTCGTGTAATTAAGTGACACCCACAATACCTTAAGAATGTATTTTACATTGTGAATTAATAAAATACTGGACACTCAACGAAGTTACCTGTTTTCTACTGAACCCCAATGACCCCATCATGTCAATACATAAAATAGAAACATGTAACAAATTTAAAACATAAATCTTTCTTAAATATATGTTCAAAAATATTTCTACAAACATATAAAAATAAATAAAATAAAAACATAAATAACAACAATAAATCGTACATAAAATAATATTTCTTAATTACATAATAAAAAAAGTTTTTTTCAGCTAGACAATTTTTCAATATATTTATTAACTGTTTAGTTTTAATACATTTTTACATTTCAGCAAGTAACATATTTAAACATCTAGGAATCATGTAATCTAAGTAAGTTCTTTGTCCATTTTTGTTTGTATGCTTAGGAAACATTAATCCTTCATTAAAATTGAGACGAGTATTGCAAGTATGCTCTAGTATATTTGTATAAAATATAGGGTTATTAATGTGCTGAAATATAATTTCGTACCACAGAATGCTCTAACTGAAAGAATTTTGAGACTAATAAAAGTATGGAATATTATGCCTTTGTTTATATAAACTCTTATGAGCTAATAATTTAACAAGAAAATTTTGCACTGATTGAACATGATCGATGTTGGTTTTACGGGAAAGTCCCCATGCTTTAATTCCATACCTTATAATAGATTACGCTAATGATAAATAAATTATTCGAAGTTTACAGATTGGAACAAAGAATTTTAATTTAAATAATCTATTGACAATTGATCTTAGTCGTACACAAACCTAATTTATTTTTAAATCCCACTTAAATTTGTCTGCTTTATAGCTGAGGTTTAAAACAAACCACTAAATTATTTCTTTCAACATTTTTTTTTTATTCTATATCTGCATACATACCTGTGAATTCAGGATGTCGCTAGTATAGAAAGTTATTATGGACACGAAAAAAATGGATAGTTAAAACAAACAGTTAGTAAATTCTCTTTTAGTCGCTAGTATTGATAAATCTGTATCAATTATTTCTGTTAAATAAAAAAAATTTATGTCGTATCCGCATATTATTTTTATAGCACTTAAAATACGCCCACGTTCATAAGTTACAATCGCAACTTCGATCTTCAAAACCACAGAAATAAACTAAGTAGGTAGGTACATACCTAAAAAAATTATTAACGACTTTTCCACCAACACATGTTTTCTTTACCGAAATGAATCAAAACACCTCGAAAACCACTCGAAGCTCCAATACCGAATCGAGCCTTTACCAATACCTCGGAATGCATTTGATACCCGCCGACATAAACAATGCGCTCTGTTGGAAAAATCAGCCGGTCACTTGTAAAAATATGATTCCTAATCAAAATAATTCTCAAACACTGCTCACGAGTTTGGTAATATCACTGAACAGAAAATCTCCAGAAGTGTCATTAATATTTGCAAGAAAACTGGTGTCCCCAACTAGACGGTTCCATGGAATACAAACCCCGAAATCGCGGTTTTTGAATTACTTGCATTTTTGGGGTCATAAAATAGCGCGAATTAAAACAAATTTCTGTAGCTGTTAGAAAATGTATTAAAAACAATTACCTACGAAAAATGGGTAGGTTCCACATAGCCAATAGCAAGGAGAGTGATAAGTGTTGACATTGGCTTCGATGCCCTGAAAGAATAGAATTCAAGATTTGCTTAACAACCTTCAAAGCACTCCACGGAAAGGCACCAGCCTATATATCTGAACTCTGTGTCCGACAAAACCCAGGTGATAGACAGCTTTCTTTGAGGTCAGCAGATTTGAATGCTGCTAACTGATTAGTTGAACCCTCTCGGTCAAATAAACCCGTGTACTATGACCGCGCTTTTTGTATATCGGGCCCGGTCATCTGGAATAAGCTTTCCCCAAATATTGCTAACATTCAGAATTTAGCAGAGTTCAAACGGGTATTGAAAACAAAATTATTCAAAAAATCCTATCCGACATAAAACATAAATTCATGTACGTAGTAACATAATTTCAGGGCATTTTTTCTTTTTCTTTTTCTTTTTCTTTTTCTTTTTCTTTTTCTTTTTCTTTTTCTTTCAATCCTCCATAGCTTCTTTAGTTGCGGTTTTCTCTCCTTGTTATTTAATTTCATTAGTATTCAGTGAAAACCATGTATATAATTTTCTCTTGTTATTTGTACCTACTACATATTTAATTATTTACACCATTAGTTTCTAAATTGTTATTTTATAATACCTGCTCATGAATATTGTATGTCATAGTATTAATTTGCATATTGTATATATATTATAATAACAGATATACTATATAGTATATCTGTTATTTTACAATTAGGTTAGGTTAGTTAGTGTAAAGCGCACTTGAGGTGAACCTTCACAAAACTGCGCTATAGAAATTAACTCTTATTATTATTATTATTAAATCACTGTTCTGAGAAAAGTGATAAGTGCCGTCCACACGTGCAATTAAGAAAGAGATTTAGTAAACTCTTGTATTTGTAGTAAAACCTGATTTTGTGCGTGAGCAAACAGCGCAACAATTTCCCCCACCTAACTACACGCCGCGTGGATTACTTAACCGACAAAATAGAAAAGATTCTAATCCAGTTACCTAAATTACTACTTACAATAGACAAATAATTTCAAAGAGATTCTTGCTTCTGTAGTGGTGTACTGTATTGTGGATCTAAGATACTGGGTAAAGGAGACTGTGGACGGGTGTTCCAAACTAGTTCAAACGTGCACTCTTTAAAATGATTTGCCTACACTTACCACTTAAGGAAAAGCTATCGGTGAAATCACTATTTCGATTAAATCGATACTAAGAATCGGTTTTCATTATGAAAACCAAAAAAAATAGTTTTGGATAAATTGAACCTTTTCCTAGAAATTCCTTTGATAAGAATTAAAATAAATTTCTTAATTACGTTGTAAAAAAATAAAGCGAAAATACTTTTTTTTCCATAGATAATTATGAACACGTCTAAGAAACAAGTTTTTTTTAAATACTACTTTATAGCTAAGATTATTTGTGAAAGATTCCCTTGATAATTTTTTGTTTTCTTACAAAATTCTTCACAAAATAAATGAAAACCTGCTTTTTGCGCTTACAACAAACATTTCTAGACTCCGCTTGCCAAGCGAATTTTATGCCTATTACCTACATTCGTGGTAACATAAGACACACAGTCCGTAGCAAATATTATTTTGATAGTATATTCCTCTTAACGCACTGTCCAGACGAGAACAGTGAGTTAAAATTAACAATACGATTTAGTCAAAATTTACCACTGTCCTTGCAACTGGCTGCATGTGACATCCATAAGACAAAATAAAAATATTTTCAAATTGAATTTCATTACTTTATTTTTACATCTATGGACCATTCATTGGCTAATTACACAAAATACACAACACGAAATGAGGAACATTCAAGTCAAAGTCTGAATAAGGTTTTGGTAGTCTATAATGTTATACATATAAAGTGATATTCTTCGAAGTTTATTTTCATAAAGATAATTTAGACCGGTACCAAAAATTTCAAGGACCTGACTTGAGTTTACAAGTCTCGAAAGTCTTAAAATGACATAATGTGACACATAGCTGTCTTCCTAGGAGCGTCGAATTTACATATGACCTTTCGATTCCTAGGCCCAAAGACAGGCCAATGAAAATTATTAACTTACAAAAAATAATTTTGATTTTAGAAAATTTTTGATAAATTTCACAAGAAGTAATGAAAAAACACACACGCCCACAACGTACTTCTATCAGTTCATCTCTTCAGTGATGATATTATAATATTATTTCCTCTCACCGCAGAGGTGTTTGAGTTGGTCAGTTGCCGACTAGTTGATGACTGCCGAGACGTGGAGGACCCTTCAGGTGACGTAATCTTTCAATAATAATATTCTGGCTCGATGTGATTGTGAAGGTTTGCTTTGGGGAATTTATCAACACCCACGATGAATAATGATTTGAATTTTCTTTGTTTATCATAAAAAAAGTTTTGCCCTGTATTTATACATGAAGAGGTTACGTTAAACTACATTAAAAATTTTCGAGTTTTCAAACCGACTTGAGACGAAGTTTAAATGCGTTTAACCTATTTACCGACAATTAAAAAAGTTATAATTTTGACTTACTAGATATTATCTGACACCCGTTCGATTACCCTAACTTCAAAATAAAATAAAGTATTTCGAAAACATAACCCCATTAAATTCTTCATATTTTAAATTTGTTTATCGTTTGTTTATTATTTGTTTATATTTATTTGTTTCAGTCAAGCAATATTTTCTGCTTAGTGTGATGGTAGTAGATTTTTAAATATTGTCAAGTTTTTCGTAAACTGGGAATGTTGACATTCCTTTAAAAAGGAGGGTTTACAATAAATAAGTGCATGTTCATTCATCATAAAACATATTATCTATCATTTATTTTGACCCATCCTAAGACGTTGTCAGAAACGCACATCTCAATTTATTGTTAGTATCAGTACAGACCTACCTATGGCGCCTTAGGAAACAGTGACATATTGTGCTGGCATTGTAACACAAAGAACTGTTTTTGATTAACCTCTGATCTTCTTCAAATAATGCAATGATCAAACATTTACACTTTGAGAATGCGAACAAATAGCAGTCAATTATTCTGTTTCGTAATGTAAATAATTTGATGATTCCGAATGACAATCATTGTTCTTATTCTGTTGAATTATGGCTTGGGTACGAAAGGTACTAATAATGAAGTTTGTTTCTAATATATTTCGCAATTTCTAGGCTTTTTGGGTCAACCTACAAAAAACTTGGACATGTGTAGACCCCACATCGGATAAATGTCAGGAGAATTTATGACGCGCTATTAGATGAGTGAAAAAGGCGAGGAAGTCCCACAGAAGACATGGAAAGATTAATACTTGAATCGGATCTGTAACAAGGGGGAAAAGATGGACTGGACAACATCCACGTTGGTCGCCGGTGTAACAAGGGGGAAAAGATGGGTTCCCAGGTTATACTTCCAGTGTAACAAGGGGAGGGACACGTTGGATGCTGGTGAAAAGAAGGCTGTTTAACTCACCTCGAGGCCAGAAGCAGGGCTGATCTCAGGTTCCACCGTGGTTAGCTCAGCTGGTAAGGCATCTCATCTCCTATCTCAAAGTCGAAGGCCGGCCGCAGCCTTATATCGGTGAAAGGTAACTAACTACTCGAATTAGAGATGTGTGCTTTCTAGTCAGGGTTTATTTAAGACAAAACATTTATTTTAAGGATGTCACATGTAAATGAAAATCGGATAGGTATATCCAACACACTATCTAAAGTTTGCGATTGAATTAGGATAGAATCTTGTAGTCATGATAAAAAGGTAGCAGCCAAAAATGTATGGAAATCAATTGAAGATGATACTAACAGTTCTTAGAAATCGAAGTATGATGCCGATAAAAATGACTTAACGTAATGGAGTAGCTCAGTGGATTAGTGCGTAAGGTCCCGGATAGACCACAAGGTCCTGGGTTCGAGTCCCAGTTGCTACCGATATCTTTTTTTTTCATTTGAGAAGTTGTTAAAATTATCTTCAATGATTAAGATAAAATTTTTTTTGAATTTAGATTTATCAATCATAGTTCATGATGAATAACTACGTTTCCAGTTTAAAAGATGAATTGGTATATAAGTTCTAGTCAAATATATATTTTTTAATGTGAATACCGCACAAGAGTTCCAACTGCTCCCTGCTAATCGAGTCAGTGAAACCATGACATCCCCAAATGAGGTATGTGTGGCTGAAGGTATGGGGAGGGGAAGGAGATAGAGAAATAAAAGTAGGGAAGTACCTGGCTATTCAGATCTTGTCACAAAATACGGCTAAGGCCATTTCTAGTAACGCTTCAATTCTGAATGGTAGTCTTTCACTAGGACGATATACTAGTATATATATATATTATTTTTATATGAATTAAATGTGATATAACACAATTTATTAAAATCAAATTTACTTACGCACACCGGGATTTGAAACCACGACCTCCGGATTAGTAGTTGAGAACCTTACCCCTCAACCACAGAGGACGTCAAGATGTATCACGAATTTCCTTTATACCATTGTGTACCCAGACTCTTTCAACCCATATGAAATTATGTTTAATATATTGAATTAATTAGTGCTAGGTGCTGAAGGGGTTGATTGAACACGATACGCGCTGGAAGATGGAGAGTATAGACTGACGCCGTGTTATTCCAAATGAAGCGAGTTTGATAGGGGTCCAATACACGCCAACCTCCGGGACAATGGCTTATAGAACAACGGTTTCACCCACAAACAACGTGTTGCCTTTACGTTTCATACTTACTTCCCCGTGTAGTTTCTACGTCTTTTCAATAATGCTGTTATTTTTCAATGTAAGGCTGTAAAACATGCCATTCTTTTAAAAAAAGTATGTAATTAAAATTGTAAGTATCTATTTTTTAATAGCTTTCAGTGAATATCCACGATTGCATCAAAATAGAATTTCCCCACCTTCCTCCTCCACCTCTCCTTCCCCTCCCCAATACCTTCAGCCTCACAACATTCCCCAATTGGGAATGCCATAGTCTCACTGGCTCCAGACGGTTGGGAGCAGTTGGGACTCTTGTGCGGTATTCATATAAAACAGAAGCAGTGATGGGAAATCGAGTGCATTAACTCGTGGACTTACTTTAAAAATTGACCGTTCATATCCATATTACGACGTATTTTCGTAAAATCTTTTCCAAATTCCATGAATAAGTTGTGGTAATTGTATTTTTGGAAAATAAGAGTCAGTAAAGTTCTTTAAAAAATGTGTGTTGATAGTAGAGTTGGTGTCCTTCTATTTAACAGCTGCATTTTAGAAAAATAAAATAAGTGTTGCAAATTATGGGTTAGTTTCACATACTTCACAACTTACAATTACAGCTTCACAACTTACAGTTTTACATACTTCACAACTTACAATTACAGTTTCGCAGATTACAGTTTCACATACTACACAACTTACAATTACAGTTTCACAACTTACAGTTTCACATACTCGTACTTCACAACTTACAATTACAGTTTCACAAATTACAGTTTCACATACTACACAACTTACAATTACAGTTTCACATACTCGTACTTCACAACTTACAATTACAGTTTCACAAATTACAGTTTCACATACTACACAACTTACAATTACAGTTTCACATACTACACAACTTACAATTACAGTTTCACAACTTACAATTACAGTTTCACAACTTACAGTTTCACATACTCGTACTTCACAACTTACAATTACAGTTTTACAAATTACAGTTTCACATACTACACAACTTACAATTACAGTTTCACAACTTACAGTTTCACATACTCGTACTTCACAACTTACAATTACAGTTTCACATATTTCAGCTCTTACAATTACAGTTTCACATACATCACAACTTACAATTTACAACTCTAATATTGCTCCACATTTTAACTATTGCTCAGCGATACTTTTTGTGTAACGACAGAGAACAATTGTCCAAAATAGAACAATGCGAATAATACCAAAGCGAAATAGATATTCTAAAGTGGCTAAAATGTTAGAGGAATTAAATTGGCTAACAGTGAAACAAATGCTGACATTGAACGCAATGATTTTTATACATAAAATCAGAAACAACTTGTTACCAATATATTTCTCCAACAACATTCACAAACATAATACAAGAACATTTAAGGAACTCAGACTACCGAAAAAGAACAAAGCCAATACGCAAAACAGTTTATTTTATAAAGCGATGAAATGTTATAATGCCCTGCCCCCAATCAAAATTGTACCAATTAATAATTTTAAAATTAACTGTAAAAAGCACATTAAGTTATGCAAGAAAAAAATCCATTAGTTTTTAAATTATCATTAGCTATATGTAAAGTTCCCAATTGTATATAAGTTATAAAAATTAGTTACATGCAATAGTATATAAGTTATAAATAGTTGATTTGTAAACTTAAATGTACAGATAACTAAAATTAAAAAAGAATAATAATACAACAAAAATATTATCACAATGTATGTACATTGAACCTCGTTCCAGAGGGGAAAATTCTCTGAAACAGAGTTTAGGTAAGAGACCACCATTAAAAATAAATGTATTCTCTCAGAGAAAACACCAACACATATAATCAAACTTAATATTTCGATCTGGATAAAAACAAAAAGAACAAATTTTTTTCGCAACTTAATTTACGCCAAATCAATATTAATATAATAACGTAAATATAATTTGTATTTTTTTGGTATTTTTTATAATATTTTGTAATATTCTTATCATAATGGTATAATCACTTTATCAAAAACACGTGAACACCTCGGTTCTCATACGAAAATTTGTAATATATAAAAAATAATTTACATTACCTACACATCAATTTACTTAACACTCATTGCACACAATTTGTATATATACGAGTATATATAAAAATAAAAATAAATAGTTTATATTTTATTAAATAACCATAAAATAAATAGAAATAAATTAAATTAGCAAAATCATAAATGTTTTTCAACATGTCTCAAACGGTGTGGCATTTTTAAACCTTCGCGATTTCACCGAATAGCTCATAATTGATTTCTTCAGATGTTGTTTTTAACTCTATCGAATACCATATCAGCCAACGCATCAGCCTCGAAATAAACCCGTACCTATCCAAACCCATATCATCTCTCCACTCCTCTACAACACTAGAATGGCCACGACTGAAAAGAGACTAATTGTGTTTTGTTTTGCCGCCCGCCGAAGAACAAACAGGCGGGAAACGCCATCTTTGAAATGGAATGCGGTTCGAAAATCGAACTCGATTTGAAAAGGTTGTTCTCTATTTGAAAGCGAGACAAGTGGAAAATATCGCCTACACTTTTTACGTCAGTATTAGGTGGCTCAGTAAAATCAAAGCACATTGTTAATGTACTTACTTCTAAAGGCCATACTGATTCTCAAGAGCTTTAGCCTCCTTGATGACGCTATTCCACGCATGTATCAGAGAAATCCTTTTCTCCCAGTCGCTTCTGGTCGACCAGCACATTTTCCAAACACTGTTTTGGTCTGTCTATACTTTATACACTTTATGGGATGTGTAAGATTGCACTAACCTCGCCACATTCCGAAAAAAATAAATTGTTATTATCATTAATGCTCTGATATCAGATGGCATTCGAGAAATATTTGGAGAAAAAATATTCTTACGCTTATTAATATTAAAAGACGTAATTGTACATGTTTTGAAAGAAAAAATTTAATCAACAGTTACTATCACACATAATATTTCCTAAAATAACACAAATCTTGCTCTATGAGGAAAATAAATAAAGAAATGGTGAACGTGGGGAAAGCAAAAAAAAAATTTTTTTATTGCGTATCTGCATACCTAAACACAAAAAATATTTGTGAATATGCGTAAAAGCGCAAATAATTTTATCTACTAACAAAATCAAATACACAAAAAATCTTTCACGGTCAAAATAAATATCGACCGTTGTCCGTAAAGGTATGTTTACTGAACCACCCGGTACGATTCCAATAATATTTTGGTAAGTGCGTAATATGTTTTACCCGGTGTATTCCGCTGTTTGCGCAGGTTATTTGGAAAATAATAATTGCCTATTGAAAACAAACATTTTACTGTTATTTGAGAAAACAGAAGGTATATTTTTAGGAATGGGTTATTACACCTGAGTTATTGGGGTTTTACGGGTATTTGTTATGGAATGAGCTTTTTAAAACACGTCGGTAATTGCTTAATTGCCTGCTTTCATTGTTGACTTGTGCTTCTACTCGGAAGCTTAGCCATGTTCATATGTTTGTTGTATTATTCTTACCGATCACTTAAAAACTTCGAGAGTAATTATGTGAAGACCTTTAATGAGCCATCGATTTACTTTTATTAAGAGGGAATGCTTATTGGGTTGCACTTATTCTTTTTATGAAGAAAATAATTAACGAAGCCGAAGAAAGTTCAATGGCAGAGTGGTAAAATCCTCGGTTCTCGGCACAGATGTAGCGGTCTTATAATAATTTAGAACGGTGAACTGCAAATATGTATATATATATATAATTTTAAATACCATCCTAAATGAATCCTCGTAGCAGAATGCAAAACACTCGCAGCGGCGTGCACGGAGTTTGTAATTAGAGTAAGCAGTAGGAAAAACAGCGAATAAATTGATCATTTAAAAAATTAACCGGACAACACCGTTCAAGCAAGTTTTCGCTAAGAATGGCTAAGCTGCTGGCTGTAGCCTCTTGGTTAGGATTACCTAAGCCACTTCAATAACCGCTTTATTTATTCAAATTACAAGTCAATACAGGATATATAAAATTTCTTATTATTTTTTGCGCTAAATAAACACAAACAATATTTTTTTTAAAAGCCAACATTTTATCATTATTTCATTAGTAAAGTTGTTCTAATTAATAGATGTACCAACAGATGGCACTGATTGTTACATTTGCTGGTATTTGTCAAAAAGCACTGTTTTTGAGAGACTAACACAAACGATTCGTCCCTTGACGGCTCGACGCGCATTGCTCACACATTTACCTTTGAATGTATAGGAGAGATTCAATATTTGAATATGACATGTACATCATTTTGTGTATTTTAAAAATGAAGATTGATTTCTTCCAATAAATTTATACATTTTTTATATTTTATACGAATAAGGTAGAGTAGGGGCAGTGCTTATGTGCCTGTATGGACGGCATGCTTCTACCTACTCTTAGTATCGCCCTAGTGAGAGAACATTTCTGAAAAGATACGTCGCCGAAATGTCTTTAACTCTTTTGAGACCCTAGAAAGAAAAACAAATCTTAAGATTTGGTTGCTTCCCCGCCATTCTCTTCCGATTCTTCCTCCCCTCCCTCATTTCCCGCAGCACTCCCTAATATTGCGGTAAGTAACTAGTTCCGAATAGTGAATAGCGATAAATAAAAAAAAACTCCCAATCAAATTCTATTATTGTGTTAAATTAAGTTTAGTCTTATTCATAAATTTACTCGGCTTGAATAACATTGTCAAAAACATATTTAATTGAAATCTCGAAAGTTCCAAAACAAAGTTTTATAGAAAAACGAACTTGAAGTCTGATTACTTGAAATGAAAAAATACTACACGTTCAAGCACTATTGTAGAAATAGAATACCCCCAATAAATTCATCAATAACAGACTGACATAAAATATCATCTTATTTGTGTCAGTTAACAATACGATATGTGTTCAGCACATCTCACCTTTGAAGGCGGCGATTTCTATGCGAGCTTTGCCAAACTTCTCATATTTACAACATTATATTATATCTATAAATATGAAAGGTACCGCCAAAGCAGCATTTAATCCCAACGCGGGCCCCGAACCCCAATCAAAAAGGCCTGGCGGAGATTTGTTTGAATTGATTTAAACGGCCTTTTTTCCGACTTAAACAAAGGGGTTTTTGAAGCTCCTTGTAATGCGATGACTTGAAAAATGTTTCTTTATTTTGAAAAGGATCTCTGTTTACCTTTGTGGGTTAGGGAAATACTTATAAATTTGGTAGCATTTACGTCTATGCGAGTTATTCAATAATAGATATATTTTCAGATTCTAGAAATATTATTAATCTTTTTATGGCTAATTGTTACTGTAAGCGCGTAAGGATAAAATAAAATAAAGTTTTTAAAAGTGAAATGATAGGACTATTGTTTTATGGGAGAATTTGAAGAAAATTTCCCTATATGAAAGGAGTATGAAGTCAAGAAACAAACTGTAGATTTGAGGTTTTTGCAAGAGAAATGGTGGGAAGGTAGTTTTCCGGTGAATGTAATGTTTTCTGTCATGTGGTATAGTAATTTAGAAAATTAATTGCAGAAACCTAACTACCTTTAGTTTTTGCATAAAACAGTTATTCAAATACGCAGATAGATATGAAAAAAATTCCAACAGTATCGAAAAATAACGTAGAACCAAATAAAGAAACCCAGATTTCGCCTACTTCCTTCACCATAAGATTTCTTGTCTTGGCATGTTACACTGCATTCAAAATATTAACCCTAACAACAAAAATTTTATCTAACCAATAGTGTAAGAAAATTTACAGAAGAGCAAAATGTAGATTAGCTTATTAAATGTCTAATTTTCATTGCAGTAAAAATTCTATTAAAAAACAAATATACTTACTTCAGGGCATCAATTTACATACAAATGCTGCTGTTTTCGTGTGTATTTGTAATGTGTACATATGACTATATTCCGTGTGTATTATACATACACACGAGTCAGTCGTCTTTTTTTCCACGTTCTCATTTTAAAAGTCTGCCCATAATATTTCCGGCCGTCTCGTTTGTATGCGCCCCGCGCCGAGCGCGGAGTGGCGCGCACTTTTGCCGCCAAAAATGGTAATTCCCTTAGTGGCGCCCCTGGCGGCCAGATCCGGAATACAAATGTGCCTTTTGACGTTTGTCGGAAAAGGGGGTACGTTGTTGCCTTTTTTAGTTCTCTCTCTTCAGACATGTGGGCTTTCTGTTCTGGCAATGCTAAAACATGCCACTCGCCAACAAAGACGTTATGTTCTTACGGCTGAGAATGTAGATATATGTCACTCCGTCGTGGAAATCTGTCATTGTTCAATCCTAGCGGTTGTCAAGAACGTCGAACGATAGAAAATTTTTATATTCAAATGTTGGTGCAATATTTAATATGAGTTCAATGGTTCAAAACGATGGGTGTCTACCTACAGAATGTACCTATATCTACATGGCTTATCAAAGCCATAAGTAAGTAGAGATAGTACTTACCTACGGGTGGAACCGTTGCAATGAACTGTCTATATTTACACATTGAAGCACGTTGTACATCAACTCTGTATACTGTTAGAAACGTTTTTAGTTTTATCAATAAAAATATTCGTGTTACTTGTAGGTACAAACCATTCATCTCATGTTGCAAAAGAGAACAATCGTAAAAAAAAAAAAACTAAATTTGACCGAAAAGTTTTCGGTTCATATTTAGAGGAGAATATATATATTTTTTTTAAATAACTGGAAAAATCACCTCTTTCCTGAAAGAGTTTTCCCCCCTAATAATTACCCAAAATTGCACCTATGGAATCTAATAACATTTTCAAAAATGTTTTTTTTTTTAAATTTCTGTGAATCACTATTGTAAGTTGAAAAAGCTGAATATTTCATAACACTGTTATTAAAACTGATTATTTTTTCCTATCCTAATATTATTGTGAATTCTAAACTAGCGGAGGCTCTTTTCGGGTTGATTTAAGGATGCTCTCGTTTATTTTTTACAGACAAATATATTAATATTAAATACAAACCAGGGCTCACTAACGTTAGTAATCAATGATAAATTTATACCTATAAAAATAAATTAGAATTCATGGGTCTGGCGCGTAATTCTTAGAAGCTTGAAGAAGCTGAATAGTGAAAATCTACGTTCCCAATATTTTCCTGAAATCTCCTGAAAAGACATAATCGTCCCCTTTCCACGATCTGCAAGATTTTCTTGAATTTATTTGAGCTACTGTCTTAATGCAGCCCATCCCAGGGCCACAGACACAGTTACACGCCGGTTCACACGTAGTAAAAGCTCGTCAGAAGTCTTGTGTTCGGCAGTGTGTATGCACAAAGGGGAGTCGTGTGTTTGTGTGGATAAACGTGTCAGAGAGTAAATTTTCCTCGCCATTTGCATTCGACGGCTTCGGTGGAGAATATTATGGAGTACCGC
Source organism: Halesus radiatus (assembly GCA_022606495.2). Classification (NCBI taxonomy): domain Eukaryota; kingdom Metazoa; phylum Arthropoda; class Insecta; order Trichoptera; family Limnephilidae; genus Halesus; species Halesus radiatus. The sequence continues at coordinate 34,412 of JAHDVE020002791.1, forward strand.
TGAAGATTTTGTTTCCTTTTGTATTATTATGTTTGAAGTGTTTAAAACCCGTCTCAGGACGGGCCTGACACACGTTGGATTAATTCGACAAAAAACAAAAGACCTAGCGTCATCCGGAAAGCAGCGTTGTGCGGGAGGCGAATGCGGAGTGGCAAGGCACCAAGGAACGCTAGCGAACTGCTTACAAACCAATTCCTTTCATGTCTGCAAACCATGCTTGTGGTGTAGCTAGAGGGCTATTTCATTTACAACGGTTATTATCAATATCTTTTAAAACATAAGCACAATTTTATCAGATAAATTTAAAAATTTTGAGACCATATTAATGATAATAGGGTAGATATCTTTTAAGCTGGGGTAGCTAAATCACGTACTGCTCTGGTATCTTTACATATTTACTTCTTCATCTACCTCCCATTTTTACAGCAAAGGAAGTATTTTCAAATGAAATTAATATTATCAGCAACGATATTTCCATTTTTATCGATGATTCTTTGAAACATATATTAACTCTCACAGAATAAGTCAAAACTCCTTTCTACAATATATTATTTAATCAATTAGAAAAATGGGTATTGAAAATACTACGAATCCAGGTAATAATTCCAGCATATTTATGTCATCTCGCAATGCTATGATCTTTATCTCACGATGAAAATAACGTTGTGGATTCGAAATAGCATTCATCTAGTAACTTTCGGGCAAAAACTGGGCAACTTCATAAGCCAAATATCAGTTTTTTACCGAAAATTACGACATTCAGCAAATCCATAGCCTGGAGGTCAAAATAGAACTCCTGATTTCTTCAGCGGAAAACCCGGAAAATTTGCATCTGTGATGCGCACAGAACGTTCCGACTTTTTCTCTTCTCCCCCTTCCTGTCACTCCCTCCCAATCCCCCCCCCCTACCCTACCCCAGCCATGGGCCCGGCCAATCAGAAATCAGCGCAGGGGACGGATAAACTTTTCAGATATGGAATGATTCAATAAAGGATTAAAGTTTTATTCGTTGAATATATAATTCGGGCTTATACATTTTGTGTAAAATGAAGTACCTTTGTGTGGTGAAACCGGCCGGAGTTGATATTACACGAAATTAATTCGTTGGAAAATTTAAGCCTTTGAAAAAAAATCTACAGGGAAGGATCAAACAGGAAAGCTAAATGCAAACGGAATATTATTTTTAAAATAAATCAAATGTTAAATCGCCGCTATAATTTTTTTTTCTGCTTTTCGTATTTGGTTTTCTTTGTACGCTTTCTTCGGGCTCTCGTCTCAGCATCATCACCATCTGTACACAAAACAACAGCATTCGCGACTATCGACTTGGAAGGGCCACATCCCTTCACCTTGCTTGCTTACTCGTATATTGTTAAACCGATATTCATCTTAATTGTAAAACGTGATATACATAATATCTCCTTCTGCATTAGGGTAAGTTTTATTTTTATTATGACACAAAGTACTTCGACAAACCCAACCCTTGGATAGTCCCCCCACGTCTGCCGCTCTCCTGCAGTTTCCCTCTATTTCCTTAAGCCTAAAGATTCGGTGATCGCCTTCACACTGCCAAGCCAGATCACTTCAGTTTTGTAAACTCCTTCGTTCTGCAGGCTTATTATAAAGAAGACACTTTGATGGCCGCCGATTCTATAATGTTTCTTTGAAATACTTGCTATTGAATAAAGTACGAAATATTTGAAAACACGAAACGTTAAATAATTTATTTTTTTTAAGGAAATACGTTATTATTCGTTAATGTTACCTGACAATATTTAAATTCATCCCATAACCCGATGGTTTAGACCACTTGGCTATCAATCAGTATGCTAGCATTTCTTTTCCAGAGCTTTAATTTTAATTATCAGAGTTAGTGCCCCTCACCAAAGTGTTAATACTATCTATACAAAAACGTTTATCTCCGTCAATTTTAAAATCAAATCGGCTTCAATCATAAAATGAAAAGAATTATTTTATCATTCATTTTTATGAGCACACCTGTATCTAATTCGAATATTTGAGGTTTTTTTTAGTTTTTCAGCTCTCGGTTCGCTGAAAGGCAGCTATGGATTTGCATTTGTAGCGAGGCTCGTAACTCTGCCAGCGCTCTGTGATATACCCACCCCCTCCCCACTCCACCCACACCCTGATTGTACACGGTACAACCACCTCCGTACTTAAGGATGGGGAAAGGGAGAAAGAGGTTTTACGCAAAGGAAGGCTTTTAATATATTTGAAGAAAGGTTGTTGAAAAGAAAACATTTTTCCATATTTGTATTCTATTTAACTAGGGTCTTTAATGAGATTTTTGACAGATCGGTAAGATCCTTACCCAGAGATCGAGGATTCATTAAAATGTGATAAAATGTATTAAGGTGGATATTATTCACTCCTAATCACAGAACGGAAGATATCTTCAGAATCGTGAGGGACAATCTTACTCAGAGGGAACACACGTTCGGGTCGGCCAAGTCTGATGCTTCGAACAGACTGGTTGAATCCTCTGGTACGAATGTTGCAAAATTTGAGGACAGAGCTTTTAGTGTATTGGGTTCACATTCTTCGAAAGAACTTCCATTTGGTCTGAGGTTGGAAGATTTGAAATCTTAAAAAAAATTTAAACACATCTTTTTGAAAGGGGTTATAAACTTTAACAAAATTGTAAAGCACCCTTGGGATGATTTTAATCACTAAACGGCGCTACACTAAAGATGGTACTTTCTTATACTATATGTATTTCAGAATCGGGTTGCTTGGAAATGCTATAACTTTGTTCAGTGACTAGATTTACCTATTCAAAATTCTACTTCATATATTTTCCCCCTCCCCACTGTTTCACAGCATTTCCCAAATTGATAATGCAATACTGGGTCCGAGCAAATCTTCCCTGTGCGGTGTCAGACAAAAAGTAAAGTTTTTTTTAAATCATAGGTGTTTCCATTCCATGAAACTGTTGAAGGCATATCTTTTTATATGAAAGTCTACCATGAGTAGAAAATATTTTAGAAACAAATCATTCTTTTGATATAAATAAAGCTTCAAAAATTTTAGAATATCCGGTTTACAATTAGACAAATTAAAAATTTCCGAAATCAGAAAAAGTGTCAGTGGTCAATTAAATACAATTAATAATCAATTCAAAATCTCTTGAATTTATTTTCATGTTAATATTAATAATACAAATAATTTCGTTTTAATTTGTTATTCAACGTTAATAATATATTTTTATTAACATTTTTAATTAATTACTTACCTACTTTAATAATTTTTTGTTTATGTTTATAATTTGCCTATTCTTACATTATTGTGTTCTATGTTTATCATTTGTTTATACTTGACATCATTATTTTTCAGTATTCTGTATATTCTGATGAGGAAAGCATCGTTTTTGAAACATGTTGAAATATATATATTAATAAAGTGGTGATTACAAAGTTTTTTTTTACTTCATTTATTAATAATAACGCCACAAAGTGAATACCAAAGTCATGAAGAAATTATAAAAAAAAAATATCATTTTACAAACTCCGATGAATGTTAATATTGAAGATTTTACTAGAATTTTCAGAATGTTCGCATTATTTTTTTTCTAAATCACTTAAGAATATAAACAAAAGTCGTAAAAGCACATAAAATTGTTTTATTTCATTACTCTGCCTTCCAGTTTCCCATATTTTCTTGACCAAAAAACAAACAGTTTTTACAACATCCACTGCTGACTGCACCATCCACCAATTTCAATCCATTAGTCAGACAAGAAGTACTCTACAAAAGACTTAACACCATGTTTTCTTCATGCACATTTATGAAAGAACTACAGAGGATTATTTAAAATCAATTGTTGATTACACATCTACGTATTAATTTTCTACATGCAACAAATATAACCTGTATCTTATCTAGAAACGAATGTTTTCAACAAACATTATAAACATTATAAACAACAACATTATAAACATTTTGTGGCTTTTTATGTAGTGGTGGGTGGAAGTGCTGATGAATTATATAATGTGGAAATGTGTTGTGATTTAATGAGTATCTCAAACTAGGACCTGTACCGAGGTGTTCAAATTAAAATGAAAATAATTTTGTAATGTTTGTCACTGTTTTCATCCCATTGTTTTCTGCGTAAGCCTAATTAGGAATATCCGTCAATGATTTTGATTTATTCAAATTTAAGAATAATTAATGATGTTTTCTCCTATTTTTTTTGTTGTAAAAATTTATTATATTTTAACAAAAGTAGTTTTTGGATATTTTAAAAAATTCACTTTTAAAGCTAATAAAAATTTATTAGCTTTAAAAGTGAATTTGGGAAAACGTATATTCGTGACGTCACGAGTCATAATTCCCAATTCGAATTAATTTATTTATTTGTAAGAAACAGACAGCTTTTAATACAGATTTACATACAAAGGAAGTTTAACAAAAGGTAAGCCAACAAGTGTCTTGTGCTACCAGCGGTTAAGTACAGATGCTTTATTAGAAAAAAACGAAATAAGAAGGAAGAAGATCGGGACAGGAGATGCTCTCGATACATTTTATACTCGTGCATCAATTTGTGATCATATGTATTACTTTGGAACGATATTTTGAAAAGGTGTTGTGAAGAATCTCGGTATTGTGAAATTGTGCGTTATTTTGCGCACAAATACGGGGAATTAGAGAATTTATCCTAAGATTGGTCCTGCATGCGGGCAAATAAAAAAAAAATCGGTTTATCGGGTTGGTCTTGATGGTATGTGAATGTTATAAAGTTAATGAGCTCTGGCGAGTCCAGGCTATTCATAATTTTAAATAACAAGATTTGATCAAATATTAAGCGTCGCGTTTGAAGCGTGATGAAGTTGAAATGATGGAATTTTAAGGATTCGGTATTTTTTGCAAAGTGCAAATTAAATTTATAATTTATATGCGTAATGAATTTACGTTGAATGCTTTCGATTATTTCAATATGGGCTTGGTATAAAGGTGTCCATATCGGTGTGCAATATTCTAATGAGGGCGGATATACGCTGTGTAAAGGGAGTACAGAGTCTTAATGTTGCGAAATGGTTTTGAAGTACGAATTATAAATCCCAGCATTTTATTGGCTTTATTGATAACCTCATTAGTTTGTTTGATAAAATTTAGTTTCACGAATGGCAGTAACGGATACGCACCTTTAATATCAATGGCTTTGACGGCCTCAAACCGAAGGTCACTGGTTCAAATCCCGGCGTGCACAAGTAAATTTTATTTAATTGATTTGTGCTGTTTCACAATTAATTCAATTAAAAATAATATATAGTATATTTGAGCACGTTCCAGAGTGGAAGATACTCTCAGTATCGCCCTGGTGAAAGACCACCATTCAGAATTGAAACGTTGCTTGAAATGGCTTTTAGCCGTGTTTGGTGACAGATCTGAATAGC